>APFE031643894.1:0-13837 GCA_000404065.3 Pinus taeda | reverse complement strand
TTAGGCCGATAGGCCTTCCTTTGAAGGGGACTTTCGTCGTCCCTTTCGTTCTCAGGATGAGGCCTGGCGTCGGGCGGGCATAACCGCGAGCGGTCTTGTGCAGTTCTGCATTTCCAATTGTCACTTGGAAGCGATCCTGCGATGAAACTCTACAATGCTTATCTGACGGTTATGATTCACTGAGGTAGGGTTAGGGTAACTACCCGTTGTGTTGTTGCTGGCGGAATTCATCCTTTCCCTGTCCGTGAGTGTTACGGACCTCTGCAAGTTACCCTCGTGAAACTGGTTCTCCGAGACGATAATGGCGCCATCCCACTACATTCATTCTATGGTGTAGTAGTTAACCTTTCCTTTGCTCCAGGTTATCCAAGAAATCTGTATTTGATTATGGAAGAAAACCCTCGATTTCTCTTCTTTGGTGACTATTCTCAAGAAAAGGAGTCGTTCCCTTCATGGTAGACTCATGTAAGCTCTCTCTGGCCAATTTGAGTTATTTGACGAGTTATTTACTTTGATTTCTTGTAATGGTTTAAACCCTAACAAGGTAGTTACCTCTTATTGCAGGCGGAGTAGCACGGTTACAACTCGGCTTCCAAAGGAATCAATTCAGAGGGTTTACACAGTCTTGTTTATCCTTCAATCGCAAGTTGGAAACTGAATGATACCGTGGTATATTTCTGTGTTTTGGCGTACCTTGCTTGCTCTTTGCGATTTACGGGTTCTCTCGAGATTGTTTATGAAACCATCAAGAAGGTTTCATCAAATTGTAAAATGTTTTCAAATGTTGGCTGTGGTGAGCCTTGTAATGTTGTTTATTGAACTTTTTTGAAGTGTGAGGCCCTTGGCCCTTCTGTTAGTATTTAAATGCCAAACGAGAAAGATATATTGCGGATTTTCAGCCTCATATTCTGGACCCTAACATTGATAGCTCTGGTCAAGTATGTTTTCATTGTCCTCCGAGCGTATGATCATGGGGAAGGTAACTTCAGGCCCTTTTAATTGTTTTTTAATAAAATATTTTGAGTTATGCGAATTGAGTTTAGTTTAGGTGGTTCGGTTCAACACTGGTTATTCTCATCGTTCTTAAGTCAGTCAATCTATATTGAAGGCTTTGACGCAAATTTTTATGCAAACTGTTTTCCCGGCTGTAACCAGTGGCCAATATTTTGAGTTATCCCTGTCCTCTAAGCAGGCTTTTATGCAAACTGTTTTAAGTACATATATATTCATTTGGGTTCTCTAATATAATTCAGATAACAATGTTTAAGGCCCATTTCTTTTGTTGTTCTGTGCAAAAAATTGGTCAAATTTATCTTACTCCAATCCAATAGATTTGAAAGATTCATAGTTGTTCAGATGGCTATCTTTTGACATTAAGTAGAACAGCAATTAGGCTGTAATTCTTGTGCACCACTGGATTCACTTTTAATATGTTACCCAGGTTTTGTTTGCAGGTGGTACTTTTGCAATCTACTCCTTGTTATGTCAACATGTGAACATTGCTGGGAAAAGTACTGATGAAAAGTTTCGCCGTCTACCCTCGGATGCCAATCTGAAATTTTTCACTAAAGGACATGTCCTGGATATTTCCCCCAAGACAAAGCAAATGCTTGAGAAAAGTTCAACTGCTCAAAGAATTTTGCTCATCTTTGTTATGCTTGGCACTAGCATGGTAATTGGAGATGGAGCACTGATGCCTGCAATATCAGGTTTGTCTTTTACCTCTGTAAAAACTTCATTCGTCCATCTGCATTGAACCCTTTTCAAAAGACTGAAACCAAACCTATTCGACAGTACCCTTCACAAGAATCGGGACTTGAATGAGAGTATAGTATTTAGGGTAGGCTGCCCTTTCATTAAGGAGTGTCACAGTACAGTGAGTTGGGAAATAATTTTTTTTCTCAAGTTTAGGGGGAGAGTAAGGATCAATATAACAATATTTATGGGAAATCATATTTTTTTCTCAAGTTTTAGGAGGAGAGTGAGAATCAATACAACAATATTCATGGGAAATTATTTTTTTCTCAAGTTTCAGGGGGAGAGTGAGATCAATACAACAATACTCTTGGGAAATCATTTTTTTCTCAAGTTTCAGAGGGAGAGTGAAGATCAATACAACAATATTTATAGAAATATGACTATTATCACAATATTTCTCATTATCATGTCACTTACATGAAATTGAATTTGGGTGGGGAAATAACAACCATTCTGCCTGACCACCAACCACCAGATATACCCCCGATTGACTCACAGTACAGTGAGTTTATTCCATCGAAATTGTGTATTTTTCTTCTTTCTTAGTGGTAATGTTGTCTCAGTGGTAATGCCATCTAGAATTGAGAATCCCAACCAGGGAAGCCTGGTGTCCCGACAATAACCCATTTATGAAATTTGCTAATGAGCCCAGGCCCATCTGGGTAGGGCCTGCCCTCTCTTTGTTGTATGCCAAAGTAAGCTAATAGACTTTAAACTATTTTCTTTCAAAAAGCTGGGATCATAATGGAAGGTCTGTAATGACCTAAGGACCTAATAACCACATGGTTATATTTAACCTCGGGTCAAACCAATTCACACTCTTTAAATAATAAGTGAAATTTCCAGTAAAGATTATTATTCGCAATCCTTTTCCAAAAGTAGTCTATTGGTTTTGAATACAGGATTAAAAATCAAGGTTTAGATATTATTATTCACTTTACTTAACCATAAAATCACTTCCTTGATGCTTTCATTCCAACTATATCTTACTCTTGTTATTTCAAATTTTCGACTTGGGCAGTGCTCTCAGCTATTCAAGGAATCCAGTCAAAGAACCCAAAAATGAGCCAGGGTAAGTAATATATAGAGAAATAATGTACCCTTTGACATACAAAATTATAGCATCTTCACATTAAACTCTAAAGTCTATATCCTTCAATTCAGAGAGTTGTTCAAACATATTAAATAACAACAAAGTATTCGTATGTCTGAAATATAATTTGTTGCGTGCTGCTGATTATGGATTCCCTGAAAACCCTGCTAGACATTATAATCCCTAAAATTCTTGACTCTTTTGTACGCAAATGTTGTTGTATTGGTATCAGTTGTAATTCTTGTATTTCTCTTCTTTCTTCAAAAGTTCGGTACATCCAAAGTGAGCTTCTTGTTCTCCCCTATAATGGTTATGTGGTTCTCTTCAACAACCATTATTGGGGCCTATAATATTGGAGCACATTATCCAGGTGTATTCAAGGCATTGTCACCTCACTACATTTTCTGTTTCTTTGCTGAAAATCATAAGCAAGGATGGGTGAGGCTGGGAGCTATTTTCTTATGTGTAACACGTTTGTGCTCAATTCAAGATATTCTATAATGCGTGCCTTAAAACTTTGAATTTGTTTACCCTTTTCAAGTCAAAGCAATATCTTTTCTTATGTTATTAAACACTAATCTCATATCTCACAGTATATATCCTCTAATCACTTGTTAGTAAGAGAGACGTTGCCTTATCTGGCCTTTTATCTGTTTAAATCAGGTGCATAGGCCATGTTTGCTGACTTGGGCCACTTCAATAAGAGATCTATTCAGGTTCAAATGATTTCCACAATTAAAAAATTGTTCCATTTGAGTTCTATGGGTGTATCATTGACTAGAATCATAAGAAATTTCTGCTTCTAAGCTCTATAGGTGTTTCTTGGACTAGAATCATAAGAACTTTCTACTTCTTACTGCAGATTGCCTTTTCTCTGATGGTTTATCCATCTTTAATTCTCACATATGCTGGCCAGGCAGCTTACCTGATAAGGAATCCAGGACATATAAGTGATACATTCTACAAGTCAATACCAAATGTTGTGTATTGGCCAATGTTTATCGTTGCCACTTTAGTAGCAATAGTTGCCAGTCAAGCATTGATTTCTACAACCTTCTCAATTATAAAACAATCAATGGCTCTTGGGTGTTTCCCTCGAGTTAAGATTGTTCATACCTCACAAGAGAGCGAGGGTCAGATTTACTCTCCAGAGGTTAACTATGTACTTATGATTCTCTCTCTTGCTATTGTGGTGGGTTTTAGGGGTGGGCCACAAATCGGCAATGCCTTTGGTAAGTGCTTATTTATTTGTTTCTTTCTTTTTAAAACAAATGTACCGTATATTTCATTAGTGCACAAAGCAAATATACTTTATACAATCTTACATTGCCAGCAAAATTAGAGGAATGGACATTACGTATAAAAGCAAAGAGGACAAGCATGCTTACTTTGGCTCCAACGTTAAGAGGGAGACACCTCTGCAGTTGAGGGAGTTATAATTTTTTGTTAATTTTTGGAAGATTATAAATCCATAGGGCAGTTGAAGCACCTTGAATGGCTTTTTGTTTACTTTGGTTTTTATCAAAATTTGCCAGAAATTTTTTGTAATATGAGGTCGTTGAATCTCCAATGTTAAAAGGGTGCTTCAAAGTTGGTTGGTAACTTGAAAAACCTCCAACACATTGAGCTGTTTGAGTGCGAGTTGTTTAGGTGCAGGTGTTAGGTTGCCAAAATCCCATGGCAAGTTGACGAACCTCCAACACATTGAGCTGTATGAAAAGGCTGCCAGAATCTCATGGCAACTTGACATACCTCCAACACATCGACGTGTATGAGTGACATGATGAACCTCCAACACATGACCCTATCTAACTGTGAGTGTTAGGATGAACCTTCAACACATCGAAAGACGGGTGTTAGTCCTTTGGACTCATTTAGTTTGGAGAGGCTGCCAAAATCCTTGGGTAATTTGACTTGCAACACATCCTACATCGAAAGGTATGAGTGCTAGTCCTTTGAAGTTCTTTAGTTTGAAGAAGCTGCCAGAATGCTTGGATAATTTGTCTAACCTCTAACACATCAAATTTTCTGGGTGTTAGAGTTTGGAAAGGTGGACAGATGTTATTTGATAAACTTCCAACACGCCGAGCTGTCTAGCTGTGGGTGTTTGGAGAGTCTGCAAATGTTTTTTCTTTTATTGGACAAAGCTCCAACACATGAAACTGTCTTTTGGTTATATGAGAAACCTCCTAAAACATGAAGTTGTCATAACTCTTTGGTAACTTGACTTACCTCCAATTTATGGAGCTGTCTGGGTGCCATATTATGGAGGTGCTGCTAGTGTTCTTTGATGACTTGAGAAACCTCATAGTAACTTGACTGAAGTCCCACACATGGGGCCGTTAGGGTGCAAGAGTGTTTTTGGATGCTGTTACAGTCTTTAATACCTTGACAAACCTCCAACACATGGAGCTATCTGGGTGCCAGAGTTTGGAGAGTCTGCAAGAGTTGCTTTGGTGCCAGAGTTCCTTTGAAAGGGACTTTCGTCGTCCCTTTGGTTCTCAGGCTGACACCTGGCGTCGGCATAGAGTGGGTTCTCAGATTCACACTTGTCGTCGGGCATAGAGCTGACATAACCGCAGAGCTCTGAAAGCGTGCGGTCATACTCGTAGTGTATTCATGGATATTGATGAAGACGATTTTGCCGACAGTAAGCTCATAGCAGGTTCCGACGACGTCTTCAACTTGGAAATCCAGAGTAAACGCGTCCGCTTTGACACCATATCCACTAAGAAGCTGATTATTATTCAGGGTTCATTTAACAGGTATATTTTTTGCGTTAACAGGGTTTTCTTATGATGGTCCTCTTTTCTGTTTCTAATAAATACAATATGAGTCTGTTCTCTGTATTTTACTCATTATTTCCTTTCGCATTCCCACAGTTTTCTTATGTATTTCACACACTTGTAGGCAGCCACAATTTATATCATTTACTGGCTAATTTTCTCTCTTGGGAAGTCTATTGCTCTGTTACGCTGCAGTTTGTGTTTCCTACGAGTATTAATATTACATTTTTGGTCTTTTGGCAGGCCACTCTTTGGCTCAGCATGGGTGCCGAAAGGCTTAGCGCACTTCCTCGGCCATTCCAACCGAGGGTTTTGACATCTAAGTGCTTTCTGGACCACTGAGGTTTTATAAGATTGATTGGGGTTTTACTGCTGCAGAAGACGACCCCGGAACCGTTTCTATTATGACTTTTAGGTTTTCTGCTGCGAGCTAAGGATTTTAAGTTGATACTGAACTCTACTAGTTAATGAACTGAAACCGGTCTTTGGAAGAAGTGACAGCTTCTCCGGCCTTCCAAACCATATTTTACTTCCTCTATAATGTATATTGCTCAGCTATCATTTTCTTTTGATTAACATTACTCTGTGGTGGATTCTCACTAGTTTTTCCATCCCTCTCCAGCATGGAATTTGCTATATATTTGTTTTTAAGTTTTAATAGGAAAAATACCATTCTCTACTGGATTTTGAATTAAAGGGTTAAATCCTCATGCTATTCCTCATTGAGTTATTGATGATGCGTTAGTTATATATATGGGTTTTCGTTTTTGTTCTGAAATATATGTTTATATTTCAGTACAAGTTCCGGAAACAGTTCCCATTTTTCACTAGTAGTCTGGTTACTGCTTTGAATATAGTTCATAGTGCGTCTACATTCATAATACAGTTACACATCGACGTACTCATTTCTTTTTTTGTTTGATTACTACCCTTTTGGAACCGCTCATAGTTTCCCCCTTCCGTGACCTGAAAGGTAAATCCAGAAATATCAGTTCCTTCTTAGCCAGGCTTCCATAACTTTTGGTTAATTAATTTACTCAGTGTAACATTTAGCATCTCGAACACCTGATTATGGGAATCCAATATCATGGTGATCATATAGAACAAACTGCATAAAAACATTGGGAGAGGTACTATGCTTTAGGAAGCGTGAAGCATTCCCAGATTTGCTGGCATCTATTACAAAGTTTAATTGTGGAAAAGCCTGACAGGAGGCCTGTTGCTGCTGCTTGTGCTTAGACAAGATATCAGAAACATTACCCCATTCTGTCCATCTTTCTTGCACATGATTGAGGTTAACGATATATTCATTATCATTGTGACAAGGAGTTGCCTGCTCTTCAAAACAGACAACCTGACCTGCATATTCACAAATAGAAGTGCCTACTGCAATTGCATCCCATGACCTCACACCCCACCTCTTATCACTGGTTCTAAAAACCTCTAAATGGGTATTTAACCCTCTTTGAGTTACTCCATTCCTACAACTTGGAGGACACCTACACTGCTTATTGCATTCATATATTAATGGCTTACCCTTGACAAGAATACCCTTTGAATTGTATGGCATTTGTTTGCCATTCCTCTGAGCACACAAGCACCCAATACTTGAATCACACCCACCTATACATGCACATCCCTCAGCAAAGTCCAACTGCACTGAACAATTTGGGTGCTTGATACATCTACTGGTATACTCAAAATGGGGTGGCCCGTTTTCATTGTCTACAGTCTTAACAAGACAAACAGGCAACTTCTCACTTCCCAAGGATATGCCTAAATGGAGAAGACCTATTCTTGATAGGGGTTGTGATTTCCAGAACCTTGTGTTTTTTAGAATCACCGAACCAAACTCTGGTTGACCTGGTAACCTCTGAAGCCTATACTTAAAAACACCACATCCTGAACACCCTTTATCTAACCAAAAGTGTTCAATGTTATAAAGACCATCATATATATAAATTTTACCAGAAGGAGACCTGTTGCCTTTGATGCCACGAACAACTCTGATCTCAACTCCATAGTGCATGCTTTGTTCCAAAGCAAGGTTACCTCTCTCAAGCTTTTGATCAACGCTCTGCTTCTTATGCCCTATGTAATTATTTCCTCCTTGCCCAGTGTAAACCAACACCTCACCCTCATCATAATCATCTTCATAACCCCCTGAAGCAATGACACTGATTGCCACAGGCTCATTCCACTGATTGTTTGTAGCAGTAATGTAATCTATACCAGCCTGAATTGGGCCATGTAAACCAATAACAAAGTTCCATTCGGAAATAAAAGTGATCACCCACATGAACGCCTGGGACTGAACCTATATATCTTTTACTTCTGTTTATACAATGCCCTCTATCCATCATCATGGTCTCTGCCCATGAGTGAGCACGCCTTGTTCCTCCACCACCTGTTTCCTTGCAGGATTCATCTTCATTCATCAGATTGCGCCGCAAGGCATCATATGTCCTCAGAGCCTTCCTGACTTGTTCCCTGTCATCACCATTTGAGGGTGCATTCTTTTCGGTGGCACGAAAACTAAATGTCCATTTGCTACTTCGTTTGCGTTTTTTACTATATGCTATCGTCTTTGCAGGAAGATTTTCATGTGCATGAGGGATTGAGCCTGTTCTAGGCACACAGAGGTCCTTGAAACTACTCAAGCTTCTATCAAGAGCAGATCCCAATTGACTGACATTGGGTACCTCTGCAGTGATGCGAGAAATCTTCAGTGCTGGTTTAATGATTAATCCCTTTCTGCCTTTTGGCTTCTGGAGTAACTTGCCATTGATTCTCATACTCTGTCTTCAGTGATGTGATGTTAAACAGGTTTTTTAATTTCAAGCTCGCAGACTCTGCAGTAACTTGCCATTGATTCTCATACTTCTCAAACTTTGTCTTCAGTGAAGTAATGTTAAACGGGTTTTTCAATTTCAAGCTCACAGACTCTGGAGAAACTTGCCATTGATTCTCATACTTCTCAAACGCTGTCTTCAATGAAGTAATGTTAAACAGATTTTTCAATTTCAAGCTCGCATACTCTGGAGAAACTTGCCATTAATTCTCATACTTCTCAAACTCTGCCTCCAGTAATGCAATGTTAAATAGGTTTTTCAACATGAAGCTTGCAGACTCTGGAGAAACTTGCCATTGATTCTCATACTTCTCAAACTCTGTCTTCAATGAAGTAATGTTAAACAGGTTTTTCAATTTCAAGCTCGCAGAGTCTGGAGAAACTTGCCATTGATTCTCATACTTCTCAAACTCTTGCCATTGATTCTCATACTTCTCAAACTCTGCCTCTAGTAATGCAATGTTAAAAAGTTTTTTCAACATCAAGCTTATAATATCTTTTGTTTCTTTTACAATATGATTGTAATATCTTTTCTTTCTCTTCTGTGGGAAATTTTATACAAGAGTTCAAACATTGTATATAAATAGAGAAATGCAGAAAGTGACAGTCAAATTTTGTACTCAGAATTATGACAAGAAAGCCCCTGATGGGTTTGTGAGAAAAGAGAGCTTCAACACCAGTTCTGTCTCCAACCGCCAAGATGATTAATACGCTACTAACATGTTTATTGAAGAATTTCTGCTATTCTCTTGTAATCTATAGGCCCCCAAAGCTCCTCATAGATGAGATTTCATTCTGTAACTAAATTTTACAATTCCAATTTAATAATCCTATCGGCCTCTCTTTGTACCTTTTGGCACAATTGCTAGTTTAATACCGAGGAAGTAAGATGTCCAAAAAGGACGTTTGCCGAGTGAAATGGTAGCTTTGTACAGATTATTAACCCTGTGATGATATCGTTCTTTAAGTTAAATTAATAAACTTAATACATAATTTAAAAAAAAATTAATCCTTACAAACTAATAACAAGTCAAAACAATTTAACTTAACCGTTTACATTATACTCTGCACTAGACTCTGCAAGTGGCATCTATAATCACTGATAGATAATACTTGTAATTACTCATAATTTATTTTTTTATAAATGAGAACAGTAAGGTTGAAGCTATATTCGCTTGTACCATCAACGTGGACCCTCTTATACATTATTTAAAAAAGACATGTTTTGGTCCATTTGTACTAAAATATCAGAGAATGATTTGGACTCTTCCCGTTTATTCTTGAGGACCCTAGGAGTTGAGGCCATTGTCAATGTCACAGGCTCCTGCGAAGGGTTGAATGACGGTGATCCGTTTGATGGCTGCATGTACAAGATTTGAATGGTGAATGGACGTGATAACGTATGGGCAGAGCCAAACGGCCATCGTTATCTTGATTGGCAGGCTCCCCTGAGCTTAACTTACTTGATTGCTGATTGGCTGAATATTTGGTAATTTGATAGACATGGTGTGGTGTGATTGTATGGTAAATGGACCTGATAACTTAACTTAATTGATTGCTGATTGGCTGAATATTTGGTAATTTGATAGACATGGTGTGGTATGATTCCATGGTAAATGGACGTGATAACTTATGGGCAGAGCCAAATTAACATCGATTGCCTTGCTCCACTAAACTTTGATTGGTAGGCTCCCCTGAGCTTAACTTACTTGATTGCTGATTGGCTGAATATTTGGTAATTTGATAGACATGGTGTGGTATGATTTTATGGTAAATGGACCTGATAACTTAACTTAATTGATTGCTGATTGGCTGAATATTTGGTAATTTGATAGATATGGTGTGGTATGATTCCATGGTAAATGGACGTGATAACTTATGGGCAGAGCCAAATTAACATCGATTGCCTTGCTCCACTAAAACTTATACTTGATTAACGATTCGCTGAATATTAACCATCCTTATAGACATGCCTCGCCTATATCCTCAGACACCAATATTCAGCTAATCAGCCATGGAAGAGGAATTATATTCAGCTAATAAGCCATGGGAGAGGAGTTAAATTCAGGGAAAGCCTTGATTGACTGATCGAAATCTTCAACCATCTAGATAGCCATGCCGCCCCATGTCCATCAGATGCCCAACATATTCGTAATCAGCAATGGAGTTAAATTCAGAAAGCCGTAAACGGTTAATTTAATCCATTAGTTTGATCATGAATCTTTGAGATAATCTCGTTATATAAATGGTAAAATATTTAAAATTATTGGTCCTAATATAATAATTAATAATATAAAAATTATATTATAAATTATAACTTAAATATTTAAGATATTATTAATAAAAATAATAGATAATATAAAAACATATAGAATAATTTTTCAATTTATTGGTCTATTATGTCTTAATTTATTAAAAATGCAGTTATAATTTATTAAAAAATAAAACATAATTTATATTAAAAAATAATTCATAAAAAGTTGCATTATAATTTATTAAAGAAGGAAGCATTGTCTTTCCAATCTGCTCTCGTTTATTTCAACTTCTTAAGCAGTCTCGATTTCAATTGTTTTCGAAACGACTGTCTCTACGTTTTGATTCCATCCACAGTCGTCTACCCATCCTGATGGAGTTAGAGGGTTTCAATTATATGTTCTAGCCGTTCTCGCGCCACAGTGGGTTTTGTGATGTTAGCTGCCTGGTTTTGTGTGAAGTATTTGCAGATTGCAATTGGCGAGTATTGGGATGTTGCACGAATGTGAGTTAGAGCTGTTACAATGCAAATTGGAGTCTAAGGCAATTTATTTTACGCACATTCATGTCTTTTTGCTTTTTTATATTTTGGATCCATAAGAAACGATGAAGCTGTATAGATATGTCCGGTGTCCAGAATAAGGAAGCCTATGTTTTCTGGAGTGGGACGCCTGCAGTTGTAGAGGCAGGCGTACATGGGAATTTCACACAATCATTTGAAGATAAGAAACAAATACAACGCTCCTTCCACTTAAATATCTTTTGCAGATTTCGAAGTTGTCGTTTGTGCTGGTGTGTTATCCACTAGGCGTCAAACCCGGTCCATATGAAAGGAAATCGAATACCAGAGATTTGTATCAAGAAATATCATAAAAGTGACGGGAAGCATATGATATGAGAAATTATTTATAATAGGCCATACATGGCAAATTCGTACACGCACTGGAAGAGGGAAATAAGCCACCCAAAATTGAAATAACTTTCTAAATATCAAGACAAATTTTTATCCTTAAAAATTTCTTTAGTTGGGTTAGAGCAATTGTAAATGTTAGAGTATGTAATTTCTATTTATTTTAGGTGTGAGTATGTTTGTGGATTGCTAAGATTTGTTGTTTTCTAAGTAAAAACTATTTCTTACTTTTTTAAGAGGTTGTTTGGCTTAATTAGATTTGAGAGTTTTTCTAACTATATAGATCCTAGATTTGCTAATGATTGATATACCTTTTAAACTAGTTATTCATTTGACCAAGACAGTGTTTTTAACCTGGGATGGAATTTATGTACTTATATGTGTAACATCATTCAATTATTCAAAGTGCTCAAATATTTTTCTAGTGCATATAGGATCTACCCTCCCATTTTAACATGGTATCAAAGCTCGTATAGGTTTGACTCCCTCACAAGAGGCCCTAGGAACATGCAAAGTGTAGATACTTCGAGTGGACCACCATTGTACTTTGTATAGAGTGTTATTTTCCAACGTTTAGGTCATTGAGGCCCTAGGAACATGCAAAGTGTAGATACTTTGAGTGGACCACCATTGTACTTTGTATAGAGTGTTATTTTCCAACGTTTAGGTCATGTTCCCCATCTTCTTAGAAATATGTTTAGATAAATTGCCATTTTTTTTTATTCACTACCAATATAATTTAGTTTGGAAAGTTGGATTTGTGTTCTTGAAGAAACCTCTATGGAAAACCAAGAATAAAATTAGAGTGACATAGCCAAAAGCGTTTTTGATAGTTCTAAGGTGGTCAAATGGAATGAGAAAATGTTCAGATAAGAGATGTGGTGGATGATCCTTTGATTGAAAAATATGTCATTTTTTTCATGTATTTCAAGAATGGTGAGAGAGGTTTGTGGAAGAGGTTGCATAAGTTTTATCATATGGATGATTTGCTAGGCCAAGTTCAAGTATGAAAGGGGGTCAAACCTTATAGTGAGTTGTAGGCTTGAATCATTCCCAATGATGGTGTTGCAAAGAAGTAACAATACATCAGAGCCTGAGGGCTTGAAAGCGGGTCTAATAGATTTAGAAGAAAATAAAGTTGGCCAAAAAGCGATTCAAGCAAGTGTTAGAATTTGGAAATTTTGTGTAAGTTTTTAATGGATTTTGGCTACTAAATCAAAGTTGTAAAAGATGTTCTCACTTATTAGACTGTTAAATTGTCCTCAATTTTGACAACTTTTTTCTTTTCTTTTCATCCACTTCATATATATCTTACTATGTCTTTATAAATTATAAAGTCATCAATGTTATTTCGATAATAACCAAAGATATCAAATCATTTAACGTCCATAATCTAGAACATCTTTATAAAATTGCTTATAATACCTCTTTGGCTACCAAATTGTAACATTTCCATATATAACTGAATTTTTCGTAGCTCCATCCATGGTAAGACATGATGCAGAGACTTTCAAAGTGAACAAAGGTTATGAGCAGTTGCCAAATGTTAAGGACACGCTCATCCACCGATTGTGCCAACTCAAGAGATCAATTGGATTGAGGATCCCATTCGCCAAACATCGCAACAAATTCGTAGACGCACTGGAAGACGGGAAACAAGCCACCCAAAATTGAAATAACTTTATTTTCGGTTTCGTTCGTTTTTGACAAGTCCATTAAAATACAATTAACATAGGGGATGTCATTGGTTTTTGATACGTCCATTTAAATAAAAGAAAAATTAGGAAAGGATTATTCGAGAGGTTTCGATGTTGAATGCTAAGCTTATTTATAAATGAGGGACCAAGAATGTAGACGTAATTTAATGGGGAAAATTTATTAATATTTTTAAATAGTTTTATAAAAGTATTTGCTTTAACTATGTTGATGTTATACAATGAACTGTTGGAATCCAGAGGCACAACAAATCAAACAAAATAACACAGCAAAATATCAAGCACATATGACACAGTATTTAACGTGGTTCACCCAACCAATCTGGGCTACATCCACCAAACATAGGCATCAGCAATTTATTAATTAAACAGGAGATTACATCAAGAAATCCTCACAAAAACCTCTCACTCTCTTAGCCAACCATCCGAATGGTTGCCTGTTATATAGCATGGAGAATCTAACAACCTCAT
>APFE031643888.1:46214-58035 GCA_000404065.3 Pinus taeda | reverse complement strand
CATATGATTTGAATTAGTAGTTTTTAAAGTGTCGAAAAACAATTTTCATTTCAAAATCGCAAAGTGTCTCTCTTGCCTTCACTTCATTTTGAAAAATAAATTTGTTGAGTACTGTCGCTTTAAAAGTAATTCAGATTTGCACATAGCTTTCTTATCAATCATTCATACATTAAGAAGGCTGAAAACAAATACATGCATGTGCATTTGCATTTCGACTGCTTGGTTTGATTTAGGACTGTGTATTTAGCGTGTGCTCTGTGCTCTTTGCAGAAAGATTCTTAACTTTCTTTCCTTAGTAGCTAGGATTTTCATTGCTGAAAGAAGATTAAACATTTGTTTATCATCTTAGACTGCATTTTAGGAATTATATACACATCACGCGGTGAACCTGAAAGGCAAATTTTTAAGCAAGATCAACTTAAAATAAGTTTAATGAATCTAACAACGCTTTGGAACTTAACGCACAACATCTAGAGGTCTAGGCTAGAGACGTATTTCGGCGTCGTAAAACCTAGTAATTATTGATTTCCGTTTTGGTTGGGTGATTCCTCCACTCTGAGACGAAAAGTGCCAGTACGGACTTGTGCTCCCACGTACCGTCGAGTATATATTGGGGGACCACAATAGGCTGCATCCTTTATCCTTAGGAAGCCGTGTCTACTTCCCTATTGATCGCAATGCACTGAACACAACATTCGGGAAGATTGACTGCCGTATCGTAAAAAGTATTCTGTAATTTTGCGATTGGTTTGGTAATCATCTCTGCCTAGATCTCTAGAGAAGTCCATTTTTCTCCTTTTCAGACTCCTTAAAAGAAAAGGTCCTCCGAGCACTTGTCACTTTAGGCTCAATAAAAATCGAAGGTGACTAGAGTCATCTTTTGTTTTTTCTCGACTCTTTAAAATTGAAAAAAGAAGTTGTGTCAAAGCATATAAAATTCATTTAATTCAAAAAACATTTTTCCCTTTTTATTTTGAGTTGATCAAGTAATCCGCAATCGTGGAAGAAATTCAATCAAAACCCCATCGTTCGCGGAGGCTTACGAGTCAACCATCGTTGACTCTGGAAGCGAAACCATTATGGACGAAGCGAACTCGTTTAACCGGATCAAAGTCCCCTAGGTTGGTTGGAGCAAGCACTCCAACATCCTCAGAGACTCCGGTTACTCCGAACATTTTTGGTATCCCTGCCTCTACAGAAGAAATTCCACAACAGCAAAAGGACATTACGACTGATCCTAGTGTGATGGTTAACACTTCTATTCCTGAACCGGCTCCGTCTACAGCCGATTCGGAAGGTGTTACTCCCCAACCTTCTGTTGCTGTAGAACTTACATCTTCTTCGGCACCAGAAATATTTTACAGACCTGACGGTTTGCCTCTTCCTCCTGGATTGATTGCCATAGAAGAGATTGTGGAAAATCCTCCATCTAGCACTCCAACACAACTTGGAGCTGGGATCACCCTGTATCCTTCTTCATCAGAAGATATTCACCCACCCTCGGAAGTTCCTGAAGAATCGCTGAGGAATCTTTTGGATAGGCTTAATATGTCTGAACAACCATCAACATCAAGGACTGTGTTACCCGACACAGCGACAACATAATCTCCTTCTGCTATTCCAACAATGTTCACCGACGTCTCATTTGTCCCAACCAGCTTTCAATCACTGGATGGAGTCCATCCAAGGGCTATTTTGACAGTATGGACTATTCCCGTTTGTTCGTCTAGAATTATATCTGGAATCTCTTACGTTGAGTCTCAACAAATTGATACATCACAAGGTCAATTTGGGCAAACTGGTCCCTAAAGGAAAATCATTCCTCTGAGTACTGGATTACCGTCGTATTGAGGGCCGTATACCCTTTCATTTCCTTCCTCGGAAGGAAAACCATGCGTGAGTTCACAATAGAATTTAGGTTATGCTGGAATCATAACTAGCGGTTGGGTGCCAATCCTGTCTCAACAACCAAGATTTGTATGCTCAATACAACAAAGTTTACCTATGACAAATATCCCTTCTACGCCGGCTATTGTGGCAATATCGCAAGTACAAGTGTCACCAGTTGTATACCAACCTCAAGTTTCCCAGATTGTAATGCAACAATCTCTTGTACCTCCGACACAACCACAATCGCCAACTAGTGGAATAGCACAGGTTCAAATGGGGAACACCAATCCCCATCATGGTCAGACAGTCAGTACTGGACAACAGTCCACGGCTTCACAACCATGGCCGGTGCAATACCAACAACCACAATTCCTGCAGGCTTACCAAGGATATGAGCAACAAGTCTTTGCAAGTAATGGGAAGCTGTATCAACCATATCATAATGGTTATGCCCATCAACCTTACCAAAGTTACCAACATCAAATGATTATGCTGGTATGCAAAGACCGACTGCTCAAACAATTTCGTCTTATCCTGGGTATGCTCAACCAAGCCTGAATCAACAGTTGCCTTTCGTGGCAACTTTAGAGTTATCGGATCTGAGTTGACTAACAAACAATCCAATTGCCTATGCCCCTTGATGGCTGGTGATTCTGCATAAACTTCCGTCGAATATTCCTAAATTTAATGGGAACCCGGGCGAAGACCCATCGAATCATGTGATGACCTTTCATCTACGGTGTTCATCAAACACTCTCAATGATGATTCAATTCGGCTTTGCCTCTTTCAGCGCACGTTAACAAGTCCAACAACAAAGTGGTATATCAAACTGCCTAGAGCTTCATTTGATAACTTTAGTACCCTAGCCGCAACCTTTTAAACCCATATTCAGTTACCTATAAGGTACAAAATAGGAACTGAGCTACTTACCAATTTCAAACAAACAATAACCACTCACATATCCGATCATATTCATGAGTGGTGACGTCGTCGTAGAATGGTAAAAACATATGTTCCTGATCAACTATTGGCTGAATGGTTTATTAAGTCACTGTTACCCGCTATTACAGAAGACGTGGTAAAGGGAGGAGTCGTCACTGAAGAGAAAGTTATTGCTCGTGCACAATATCTAGACTTGATCTATACTCAGTCTGGCACACTCTACAATAAAATCCCTGACGCTCCTAGACCAGAATTTTCTGTTCCTCCGCCTCCTAAATCAAACACAGACTCTCATGCCGGCGATGGTATGATAGGTATGACAAGCACTAAAACCACGAAGGCTACATTGAAAAAGGCCCGCACGGTTTCGAGTCAAAATGAAAATGAGGAACTTCTAGCCTCAGAAGTAAATGTCATGTCAATAGACAAAGGCAAAGAACCCAAGCAGCCAGGAGGCAAGAAGAAAAACAAGGGAAGAAGACAAACCAGGAGGACTCATCTCCTAGAAAACCTTTTGCAAATCCTTCTGGGAATAGGAAACCAAAAACTCCATGTCATATATGTGACGAGGATCACTAGACCAGAGACTGTCCATATAAAGAAGAACTTAGAAAATCTTTCAAAAGTTCGAAAACCTTGGTTGTATTGACAGATCCATTTCCAAACCCAGGAACAAATCTGGTTGCTAGCGAAAATTCTTCCCCGTCCCAAGTGCTAATGTTGTCAGTTTCAAAGAAACTGAATGATGCTCTGATATTGACAAGGAGTAAAGATTACGGGAATCCACAGATGTTGAACAACAAGGATAATGATCAACCTAGTAGTTCCACAACAACTTCAACCGAGGTCGTGCCACCCATCATTCCTGAATTAACAATAAAACCACCAAAGGGGGTAGTACACAAATCGACGTTTAATCCTTGTGCTCGAGTAGCACAACACTATAATACAATGGAGAATTTAGCCCAATCGCCCTCCGCGATGTCGACTCTTGAGGTACTGCAAAATTGCCCCTCCCAAAAGTAAGCTTTATTATCAGCAATATGTGGGATTGACCCAATGGATTCCAATCTTGTATCTTTTAATCACAAAGGTTACAACCCTCAGTTACCATCTCAACTGGCTTTCCTCATTCAAGTGAAAGCCCTCAACAAAACTGTTCATAGAACAATTATTGATGAGGGGGCATCCACATGTATCATGTCGATGAGTTGCTAGAAAACTCTAGGGTCTTTGCCCTTGTCGCGATCATCAACGACATTGAAAGCATTTGATGGATGAACATACACCCTATATGGAATACTAAGTAACTTGCAAGTCGAACTGGGGGGCAAAATAGTAGAAATCGATGTTGAAGTCATCGACGGAAATCTTGATTACAACATCCTACTGGGAAGACCCTAGATATATGCCATGGAAGTCGTTGTGTCGACCTACTTTAGGAAAATTGCATTTCCTTCCCAAGGAGGAATTACAATCATCGACCAACAAACTTTTCTCCCCAACAGTTCGCAAGTTATGGGAAGCATTCCAATGATCCATGGAAGCCCTAGCATGCTTCACAATATCGGAGTAGGCCTACTAAAAGACCCTACGTTAATGGGAACTTTTACCCTACCACCTCCTACAAATTTGGCAGAAGTGGATAATGTAGGAACCTGCAATATGATATATTCCATTCAAAAGATGTCAGAAAACGATGTTAAAATGGATTATTCGCAAGTTTTGCCTCTAACCCCACTAGAAATATTATAGAAATAAATGTATTCAGCATGGGAGGCAAACTCGCATCAACACTCATTGAGCGTTTGGATAAATAGGTCTAATGAATATGGCACCCCTTCAGATCCTTGGTCGCAAGTACACTCTACAGACAAAGGAATCATTCAATCGATGATGATTGATGGGGCACCATGGGAAGATTACCACCATCGTTCCCATCTTCTGAACTGGAAAGAAGATAATTCCAATGACCTACACCATCCTTCAGTATTTGACTTTATGACAAATACTATAAATACAGTGGATTCCGAGAGAAACCTATCCAATATCGAAGAGACTACTGCCATAAATATCTCAACCAAAACAAATGTTGTAGAGAATATTCATGTTGGCAAACCTTGTTCTTCTTCAGAACTAGAAATATATAGCACTCTCTTTCATGATTTTAGAGATATCTTTGCTTGGTCATATGATGAAATGCCAGATATTGACTCGAGCATAGTTGAACACGAAATTAAGATGTATCCAGATATCAAACCGGTACGACAGCGACTAAGGCAGGTGCACCCCAAGAAAGCCGTTGCCATCAAGGCGGAAGTTGAAAAACTCCCCCATGCTAGTTTCATTTACCCCATTCCTCTAACCGACTGGGTATCGAATATTGTTCCTATGATGAAAAAACAAGGAATGATTAGAGTGTGCGTTGATTACAGGGATGTAAATCAAGCTTGTCCGAAAGACAACTACCCTACACCCTTTATTGACCAGATAATTGATGAATGCGCCGGATGCGAAATCTTTTCATTTATGGATGGATTTTCCGGATACAATCAAATAAATATCCACCCACAGGACCAGTAAAAAACTACATTCATTTTTCCATGGGGCACATTCGCATATCGCAAGCTACCCTTTGGTTTGAAGAATGCAGGGGCAACTTTTCAGAGAGAAATGAACTATGCTTTCCATGACATCAAAAACATCATTCAACCTTATATCGATGATCTCCCAACTCATTCGCGAAAGCGGACCAATCATCCGCGCCATTTGAGAGCGATATTTCTACGTTGCCGACACTACAAGATACGACTCAATCCACACAAATGTGTGTTTTGTGTCAGTTCTAGTCGTTTAATTGGCTTCGTAGTCTCAAAGGATGGGATTTGTCTCGACCCTTGCAAGGTTCAGGCAATCATCGATTTGCCTCCACCTTCAAACTTGCTTTAGATTCAGAAACTCCAAGGGAAAGCAAATTTCCTCAGGAGGTTAATTCCAAATTACGCCGAACTAGCTAAACGTTATACTCATCTATTGAAAAAGGAAGTACCCTTCGTTTGGGACCAGGTCGCGCAAGCCTCCTTTGATGCTTTAAAGAAATATCTAATACAAGTGTCATTAATGTATGCTCCTGATTATCAAAAAGACTTTAACCTGTATCTGGCTGCAACACATACAACCATAGCAATGGTTTTAGTTCAAGAAGACAATGGAATTGAAAATCCTATATATTATTTAAGCCGAAACTTAAATGATACGGAAATGAAATACTCCTATGTTTAAAAGCTCGCCCTCGCAACTGTTCAAGCGATACAGAGATTTCGACACTACGTCCTCTTCAGGAAAACTACCATTTTATCAGATTGCAACCCCATGACTTATATATTGTCGCGATAGTTGCTGGGGGGAAAATATTCAAAATGGATAGAAATTCTACAAGAGTTTGATTTGGAATTCAAAAAATCCAAATTAAAGAAAGCCTTGGTATTCGTGGAGTTACTATGCGATCTCCCATCATCGTCTAACGATGCAACATTCGAAGAAGCAATCGTGGATGAAAATTTGTTTATGATATCTTAAAGCGATCTGTGGTATGGAGATATAATCATTTATCTCCAGACGCAAAAATATAGGTCTAATACCTCACGCTCTGAACAACGATGTATTCGATACCAAGCAAAAGACTACGTGATCGTCGATGATACTCTTTACCATCGTCGTATTGACAAAGTTCTACGTAGGTGCCTCACCCTTGAGGAGGCCGAAAAAGTCCTGAATGACTGTCATTCAGGCACATGTGGGGGGCACCAATCTGGTTATGCTACGGTGCAAAAAATTTTGTGAGCAGGATACTTTTGGCCAAAAATGTTCAAAGATTGCATAACCGCAGTTAGAAGTTGTCATGCTTGCTAAATTTTTGATGGCAAAACTAGAAGACCACCCACACCGCTGCAACCAGTAGTAGCTGTTGGGCCATTTGCCAAATGGGGCATAGATTTCATGACATGTAACCCCACCTCGGCCGGGTGGCATGGGTACATAATAGTCGCGGTAGACTATTTTACCAAATGCGCCGAGGCGATGCCTACATTTAAAAACAGCGGCGGAACGGCTGCCCTTTTATTTTTTAATCACGTAGTCTCCAGATTCAGCATTCCACAGGCCATAGTCACAGATCATGGATCACATTTTCGCAATCACATGATGGTTGAGTTGGCTGACAAATTAGGACTGTCCCGCGATAGCTCTACTCCTTACTATCCGCAAGCCAACGGACAGGTTGAGGCAATCAACAAAGTCCTAAAGCGCATGCTGTAAAGGATGATTGGAGTCTACAAACGAGATTGACACCTAATCCTATACTCGGCCTTATGGGCATACCAGACATCGGTAAGAAATGCAATTGGGTTCACACCTTTTCAACTTGTGTATGGTCTGGAAGCAATCTTACCGGTTCAATGTGAAATCTCGTCCCTCAAACTCGCAGTCGACCTTCTCCCTGGAACCTCAGAAGAAGAGGCTCGTTTCTTGGAACTAATCCAATTGGATGAAACCCATCGTGTTGCAGCTTCGACTAACAAAGCTCATAAGAAACGAGTCAAAGCGCAGTTTGACAAGAATGTCAAACCTCACGTCTTCTCAGAAGGTGACCTGGTCTTACTTTACGACCAGGAATCCGATAAGTTGGGAGCAGGGAAATTCAAATCATTATAGATGGGTCCCTATATTGTTAAGCAAGTATTAGCAAAAGGAGCCTACGAGTTGATGGACTATGATGGGATTCCACTGGCGCAACCTCGCAACGGGTTGTACCTCAAGCGTTACTATGCTTGATTTCGCATAATAATCCTCATGCTTTTGTTATATTTTTGTTTTTGCCAAGAGAATTTAGTTTGGTTAAGTAATCCAATTTTTTCATTTGTTGTAGATGTCGAACCTACTAGAATCATTCGTTGGATATGCTGACAGAGCAAGTCGTAGTTCGCGGAACCTGTCTTCTGCGGCATGGGCCATTTTCAATCCCAGCGGCGAGTTAGTAAGTTTCAGAGGAGTGTGTATTGGTCGGTCTACGAACAATATTGCTGAGTACAGTGCATTGATAGAACTCCTTTATGATGCCATCACACATGGAATATGCTAACTTTTCATCAGGCTAGACTCACAGCTCGTCATTCTACAACTCACCGACATCTATTCTGTACGAAATCTAGCTATCTATCGCATGTTCATAAGGGTCAAAATTTTGGAAAGACAGTTCGATTTCATCCAATATCAACATATTTCTAGAAGTTTAAACACATTAACAAACTCATTGGAAAATTATGTAGATAGACATTTGCGACATTTATAAAAAGAAGCATCACATCAATATATGCAGCAGGATCATGAAACTTAACCAAAATAAAGCTTCGAAAATCAAAAATATAGTTCATAACTATTTATAGTCTATACATAATGTTCTGTAACCAAGAAAAAATCGGTCAAATGATCCAAAACTCAAAATGCTAGGGGGCACCCTAATCTAATGATGCTGGTGATAACAAGTCACCGCCTGTGCAATCATGCATAAAAGCCTAGTCCATCGACTCGACACTCCAGTAGTATGTCGCTGCAACCGCAAAGGCAGCTCGTCGGTCCTCACATCTGGGATACCAAGGGTAAGACCCTTGATCTGGTCCTGTAGTGCTGAAAGAGTCTCGACCACATCAAGGTCGCGAAGGATGGCCCTCCCAATAGCCTCTCCTGCTAGAGCGGTCGCTGGGTCTCTGCTGTGTACTACCGGTCGAACTGGTCCTATGTTTGCATGAGCACATGAATTTGATTAGTCTTGATCAAAAAACATAAGAAAATTATAAAGAACAATGAACAGAGATATGGTCAGAATAATTACCCATAGCACCCCACTACTCGCCAGCCGGCAACACCAAATCTGGGTCACCTCGGAAATCCATACCACCATATGGGAGCCTGGCATAAACCATGTCCTGACGATCGAACCACTTGAAGAAGGTCTCAGAAAAAGAAATTTGGGGCTGGCCAGCGTGCCGAGACATGAGGTCAACCCATCTTTACATCCGTGGTTCAGTCGGTGGAGGTAGGCCAAGCGAAATGTACTGCGGCTGCATCAGTGGGATTCTCTCCAAGGCAAAAGTGGTCAAAATAGAACCATAACCAAAGTTCTTGGATCTTCCACTTTTCACCTTGGTCAATTGTTCTTTCATCACAGAGAGTACTGCATCACACCAATTGAACACCTTCAGGTCAAGGCATTCCAAAGCATACTGCATATAAGACTTGTTAGCGATGTGAAGAGCAGAACTACCAGCCAGTCTAGCAAAAGTGAATAGAATGGTCCGCAAGGGCTAGTCAGTGACGTCTCAGATATTGATCTTGCCATCCGTACTCGACTGAGATCCCTCTCTGCAGTGCCGACGAATGTACTCCCTCACGGACTCACCCCCATGGGCGGAGCCTGATAATGAGAGAGGGGCACCATGCCTCGATAAACCGGTCAGAAAATAGATGTCCACGACTATCAAGGGGGATCAATTTGCCCCTAATCTGGAACACCTGGTTGATAGGATCCAAGGCATTGAGGAAATATTGCAACAAACTGATTTGTTGCCTCATGCTAGAGATACGGAAAAACTTCAACAAGCCACAGTTCCGCAATGCAGCTACTGTGCCTGGATCATGTAAAGCAACAACATCCTTTTCTTCATGCTCGTGTTCTCGCCATGTAACAACCATTTTGCTTTGATGAATCTCTGAAAAACAAACAAGGGAAGAGTCAGAATCTTCATTTGGTAAAAAACAGGCAAAAATCCATGAGGAAACTGTGCAAAAACTTTCCTCCCTGCGCCCATCGTACCCCAGCAAGTGTACTGGGAGTGATGCATACTGACTAGTCAGTGGGAAGATCAGTATGCATAGCACCTTTCAATTAAGGAAGGGTGCAATGGTCCCAGGGCGAGTTCTTCAAACCCCATAGGCTCAGTAGAACAAGGAAACAAGCTCAGAATCCAAAATGAAAGGCATGCAATTGAAGAGCACAAGTTCAGCTCCTACCTGGTCCAAACGGCGTCGAGAATCATCCACAGAATCTCTCAGAATCTGCTGGTGAAAATCAGGGGGAAAAGCACCTCCAGAGCCCCAACAAACCAAATTCAAACGAAATGGTAAAATGAGAGGTAAAAGTCACTTTTAATTTACCATGCACATAATTCAAGTAAAATACTAGTGTTCTTAACTCATTTATCAAGCATATGTTTTCATTTCTAATCGGTTTGATGAAGCAAATGAACAGGTAGTACAATCTTTGAAAGAACAAAATGCTAATGGTGAATCAAAGACTCGACGACCATCATTGCGAGCAATGTTACCGCAGGGTTCAAGCTCGTTAAAAAATAAACCCTCCACGAGCAGTTTTAGCGCATAGTTCAAGCTCGTTAAAAAATAAACATAAGTCATGAGCAAATGTTTCCCCTAGCATTTAAGCTCATTAAAAAATGAACCGGTGAATAACCATTGTGAATGCCTTATCGCCAGCTTTTGAGCCTTGGTCGTGTTCTCATCATCACTTCCACTCTATTTTTAGCCGATCGTTCACCCCCATATGATTGTTTACCCCTTCGAGGAACATCTACGAAGAGTGATTCTATTAGCCATCCTTGTGACACTGCCGTGATTGGAAAATTCCAAATCTTACCTGGAATCGCCTGCTACCCAAAACCATCACTCGTTCCTCGAAAACGAGTCTTCTTTAAGCTCTTTTCACCTGACTCGTAAAATATGAAAAGATTGCAGAGCAATTGGCCTCCCCGGCTCGTTAAAGTCATCGGAAGTGATATCCCTCCTCTAGATTTTAATCTTTTTGGACCTGAGGGATTATTACACAAAAAGATCGAGCGCTTGTCTTGTTCGGCTCGTTAAAACTATCGAAAATTCATCCCTTTTTGTATTATTTTACGCTTTTTTGGACTTAAGGGATTGCATGATGAAAAAGAATCGTTGGAGTCTCCTTTCCGTTCCTTTAAGACTCTCTAAAATTGAAAGGGACCGAGTTATCTTTGTCATTAAACTCGTTAAAACCAAATAGCAAAAAACTCGTCTGCATGGACGAGAACGAGTTTCACTGTTGCTAGGCTCGCTAAAATATAGCGACAGGTTCACCCGAAGGGAGGATTATAGAACAAGCATATTTTATCCTCCTCAAGCTTGACAAAAATAAAGAGGTACTGGTCAGCAATGACTGGGGAAAATTGGGAAGAAAACTTGAAGAAACGTTATTGGTAGCAAGTCGCTCTTGAACATGACACTTTCCTTCCGCATCCATGCTGGGTTGGGTTGTTCCGTTCACTGGTCATCACCATTGGTCCGTCACAACATCCATCTTTGGGGTTAACGCTACCAATCCATCGCCAGTGTCGCCGATATGTTCAAGAGAAGTCATTCAGACAATTCACATGTGTCTCGCCCACTGCAATACATTCATGCTCCATTCCTTCATTTCCGCCACCCTGAACCCTGTATCGTCATATTGTTTTCACCTCCAAAATCATTTGCTTCGGTCCATGTCATTGATGTGGGATTCATTAAGGCCCTCCTGCGATAGGTCGCTTCTTGTTGACATCAGCTCATTATCTAAGAAGTTGACTTAGGAGCAACCCTTTCAGTTTTTGAAGCTTGCATGCCTCAATGGCAAGTTTCTCACTTTCGGAAATAGGTTTACATCAATGGCCTTCGACCGAGAGATTTTACATGGTGTTCGACGCCAAGTCCTTTTTCACACCACGTGAATTGTGCTGTAGTACCTTGAGGGTCATTGTCATTATTAGTGATTCCTCTTGCGCTTGTTAACAGCTTACATCATTGGCTGGTAATCAGGCGATGTCTTTCCATGTTCGACTCCAGAACATTTTTCACATGGATCGACGTGTACTCCGAGTGAAGATTGAATGAGTTTTGAAGACCCCGGATCTAGTTTCA
>APFE031643888.1:0-42710 GCA_000404065.3 Pinus taeda | reverse complement strand
GAGGTGAAGAAGGGCTTTCTAG
Source organism: Pinus taeda (assembly GCA_000404065.3). Lineage (NCBI taxonomy): Eukaryota > Viridiplantae > Streptophyta > Pinopsida > Pinales > Pinaceae > Pinus > Pinus taeda. The sequence continues at coordinate 42,688 of APFE031643888.1, read as the reverse complement.
CTGGAGGATGATGCTGGGTCAAAACATATGGTTGTAATCCTCTTGCTACTTTTCATCTTAATAAAGCTATTCTAGTTTTCCTCCATATTCTTGTGTACCTGTCTATATATGCATTTGTATGGTTAACACACTTCTAGTCCTGTGTTATTTATGAATATAGATCTTTGTTTCTTCGATAGTAGTATGTTGCTATGATTCCACGGGTTCTCTTTGAAGTTGGGCAGAAGAAGAAGAAGCGGCGAAGCTCTATCAAGGAGAGGAAATCAAGCGCAAGAGTAAGGTTGGTCTTCTTGGTTCTCCTCTTGTCTATTTTCATAAAGGAAAACGAAAGTAGACTTTACTTGTTTGTTTCTAAGATAGCCACCCATCTTAGTGGGAATAGCAGCATCCGAGTGGACACTATTCCCGGTAACAGTAGGAGAACACCATCAAGGAATGGATCATCTCATTATTAGATATTCATCCATATCCAATGTTAAGAGGTTACATCTTAATGAAAATAAGGTCTTAATCATCATTATTAGACTCAATGGGTTTAAGATTCTCCAAAATAGTATGAACAAATTTAGAAACTTATCCTCTAGTTGTATATGATGGGGTGACTAATTGTTACTACTTTCTCTCCTCTTCTTAAATACACAAACAACCCTAATGCATTATTAGACACGAATCTATGGTACCATTGAGAAATTGTGCAGCTAGGGGAGGAACCAAGTGTCTCCTTACTCAGGTGATAGATAGTGCATCTTAAAATCTCTAATCTCTAGGGGAAGTTTGTGATTTACATCTCTGTCATTCATACCTTTATTAAAGTATCAAAAATATGAAAATTTGCATAATATCAAATAACACCTCAATCCACTTGTTACGTAAAAAAAAGAAAAAAATGGTATACATGAATAAATTAGCATTGATCCAAAATTATACAATCCTTGGAATCTTAATATTACCTCTCAAGGGCGTTCTCTAGGATATGGATGTAAGATATGTTTGGTAAAAACAAATTCATCCCATCCAAAAGTAAACTTGACAAGGGTGGGGGGCAATTAGAAAACAATATTGAGTAGTCACAGTTGCTCCCATTTATAAACCTAAGGTTTCTAAATTACTAGGTTAGTATATTGTTTAGAGGGAGGGTGTATATTGTTCACCAAAATTATCGATGTGAATCCAACCATAAAGTAATAAATGCTATATAGCTTGAGATATATTACATTATATTTATGTACTATATCATTATTAATTTATTTATGAGTGCATGATGTTTATTCCTTCTCAAAACTTTTTATAATGTGTACCCTTTATCAAACCTAAAATAAAATGCTAAAGTTCATTTCTCAAAAGAGTAATAATAACAAAATTATATTAGTCTATATATACTTGATTGAGTGTGAAAATGAAATTCAATTATGTTTTTATTATATTAGCAAGTTATAAATATGGAGAATGTTTTCTACATAAAAGATGGAAAACTATGACATCAAAAGTAAGGGAAAAGTTCAAAATAAAGATTCTTATTCATTGTAGGAAAAGTCAAAGCTCTTAAATACCTTAAAATGCAATCCATGACATAAATATGCATAAATTCATCACTTATTCTTTAAAATGACACATAAAAATCATGGATTTGAGTAGGAGAACACCATCAAGGAATGGATCATCTCATTTTTAGAGAATGGTCCATATCCAATGTTAAGAGGCTAACTCTCAATGAAAATTAGGTCTCAATCATCACTATTAGACTCATTTGGTAGGAACACAATTTAGAAACTTGTCCTCTAGTTGTATATGATAGGGTGGTTAATCGTGCCTACTTTCTCTTCTCTCCTTAAATGAACAAATAGACCTAATGCATTATTCAACATGAATATATGGGACCATTGAGAAATTGTGTGGCTAGGGGACAAACAAATCATCTCCTTGCTCAGGTGATAGATAGTGCATCTCAAAATCTCTAATGTCTAGGGGAAGTTTGTCATTTTAATCTCTATTATTCATACATGTAGGGACAAGTTAGAAATAATCAAGATATTATTAAATCATCATAAATATGAAAAGTTCCATTAATCTGTCTTTAATTGATTAAGTGTGAAAATGAAATCAAATTCTTTTTTTATTATATTAGCAATGTATAAAATGGAAAACGTTTTTTACATAAAATATGGAAAACTATCACATCAAAAGTAAGGGAAATTTTCAAATAAAGTTTCTTGCTCATTGTAGTAAAAGTCAAAGATATTAAATACGTTAACATACACTCCATGACATGGATAAGCATAAATACATCACTTATCCTTAACAATGACACATAAACATCGTGTCTTAGTGAGTATGAGAACATCATCAAGGAATGGATCATCTCATTATTAGATATTGGTCTCCAATGTTAAGAAGTTGCATATCAATGAAAATTAGGTCTCAAACATCACTATTAAACTCAAAGGGTAGGAAAAAAATTTAGAAACTTATCCTCTAGTTGTATATGATAGGGTGGCTAATCATGCCTACTTTCACTTCTCTCTGTAAATGAACAACTAACCCTAATGCATTATTGGACATGAATCTAAGGGACCATTGAGAAATTGTGTGGCTAGGGGAGGAACAAATTGTCTCCTTGCTCAGGTGATAGATAATGCATCTCAAAAAAAATTATCTCTAGGAGAAGTGTACCATTTTCATCTATATTATTCATACATGTAGGGACAAGTTATAAAGAATAAAGCTATTATTAAATCATCAAAAATATGAAAAGTTCCATTAGTCTATCTTTGCTTTATTGACTATGAAAATGAAATCCAATTATATTTTTATTATATTAGCAAGGTATAAATGTGGACAATGTTTTTTGAATAAAAATGGAAAACTATGACATCAAAAGTAAGGGAAAAGTTCAAAATAAAGATTCTTGTACATTGTAGTAAAATTCAAAGATATTAAATACCTTAACATACAATCCGTGACATGGATAGGCATAAATACATCGCTTATCCTAAAAAATGACACATAAACATCATGCCTTAGTGAGTAGGAGAACACCATAAAGGAATGGATCATCCCATTATTAGAGATTGATCCATATCCAATGTTAAGAGGCTACATCTCAATGAAAATAAGGTCTTAACCATCATTACTAGGCTCAATGGGTTTAAGATTCTCTAAAATATTATGAACAAAATTTAGAAACTTATCCTCTAGTTGTATATGATGGGGTGGCTAATTGTTCCTACTTTCTCTCCTCTTCTTAAATGCACAAACAACCCTAATTCATTATTCGACACTAATCTATGGTACCATTGAGAAATTGTGAAGCTAGGGGAGGAACCAAGTGTCTCATTGCTCACGTGATAGATAGTGCATCTTAACATCTCTAATCTCTAAGGGAAGTTTGTGATTTGCATCTCTATCATTCATACTGTTATCATCAAAAATATGAAAAGTTACATAATATCAAATAACACCTCAATCCACTTGTTGCGTAAAAAAAGAAAGAAAAAAATATACATGAATAAATTAAAATTGATCCAAAATTATACAATCCTTGGAATTTTAATATTACCTCTCAAGGGAGTTCTCTAGGATATGGATGTAAGGATATGTTTCGTAAAAACATATTCATCCCATCCAAAAGTAAACTTGACAATGAGGGAAAATTAGAAAACAATATTGAGTAGTCCCAGTTGCTCCCATTTATGAAACTAAGGTTTCTAAATTACTAGGTTAGTCTATTGTTTAGAGGGAGGGTGTATATTGTTCACCAAAATTATCAATGTGAATCCAACCATAAATTAATAAATGCTATATAGGTTGAGGTATATTCCATTAGATTTATGTACTATATATCATTATATATTTATTTCTGAGTGCATGATGTTTATCCCTTCTCAAAACTTTTTATAATGTGTACCCTTTATCAAACCTAAAATAAAATGCTAAGTTCATTTATCAAAAGAGTAATAATAAAAAAATTATATTAGTCTATATATACTTGATTGAGTGTGAAAATGAAATCCGATTATGTTTTTATTATATTAGAAAATTCTAAATATGGAGAATGTTTTCTACATAAAAGATGGAAAATTATGACATCAAAAGTAAGGAAAAAGTTCAAAATAAAGATTCTTGTTCATTGTAGGAAAAGTAAAAGTTTTAGAGAGAAGAGGAATGACCTGTTATAGAGTTTTGTGAACCCAACGTTTCGGATTACATGTTAAGTTGTTAAATAACTTAACATGTAATCCATGACATAAATATGCATAAATTAATCACTTATCCTTTAAAAGGACACATAAACATCATGGCTTTGAGAAGGAGAACACCATCAAGGAATGGATCATCTCATTTTTAGAGATTGGACCATATCCAATGTTAAAAGGCTACCTCCCAATGAAAATTAGGTCTCAATCATCACTATTAGACTCAATTGGTAGGAACAAAATTTAGAAACTTATCCTCTAGTTGTATATGATAGGGTGGCTAATCGTGCCTACTTTCTCTTCTCTCCTTAAATGAACAAATAACCCTAATGCATTATTGGACATGAATCTATGTGACCATTGAGAAATTATGTGGCTAGGAGAGGAACAAATTGTATCCTTGCTCAGGTGATAGATAGTGCATCTCAAAATCTCTAATATCTAGGGGAAGTCTGTCATTTTAATCTCTATTATTCATACATGTAGGGACAAGTTAGAAATAATCAAGCTATTATTAAATCATTAGAAATATGAAAAGTTCCATTAGTCTATCTTTACTTGATTGAGTGTGAAAATGAAATCAAATTACATTTTTATTATATTAGCAATGTATAAAATGGAAAATCTTTTTTACATAAAATATGGAAAACTATCACATCAAAAGTAAGGTAAAATTTCAAATAAAGTTTCTTTCTCATTGTAATAAAAGTCAAAGATATTAAATACATTAACATACACTCCATGACATGGATAGGCATAAATACATTGCTTATCCTTAAAAATGACACATAAACATCGTGTCTTAGTGAGTATGAGAACATCATCATGGAATGGATCATCTCATTATTAGATATTGGTCCATATCCAATGTTAAGAAGTTGCATATCAATGAAAACTAGGTCTCAATCATCACTATTAAACTCAATGGGTAGGCAAAAAATTTAGAAACTTATCCTCTAGTTGTATACGATAGGGTGGCTAATCATGCCTACTTTCTCTTCTCTCTATAAATGAACAAATAACCCTAATGCATTATTGGACATGAATCTAAGGGACCATTGAGAAATTGTGTGGCTAGGGGAGGAACAAATTGTCTCCTTGCTCAGGTGATAGATAGTGCATCTCAAAAAAAATTATCTCTAGGGGAAGTGTCCCATTTTCATCTATATTATTCATACATGTAGGGACAAGCTATAAAGAATAAAGTTGTTATTAAATCATAAAAAATATGAAAAGTTCCACTAGTCTATCTTTGCTTTATTGAGTGTGAAATTGAGATCCACTTATATTTTTATTATATTAGCAAGGTATAAATGTGGACAATGTTTTTTGAATAAAAATGGAAAACTATGACATCAAAAGTAAGGGAAAAGTTCAAAATAAATATTCTTGTTCATTGTAGTAAAAGTCAAAGATATTAAATACCTTAACATACAATCCATGACATGGATAAGCATAAATACATCGCTTGTCCTTAAAAATGACACATAAACATCATGTCTTAGTGAGTAGGAGAACACCATCAAGGAAAGGATCATATCATTATTAGAGATTGATACATATCCAATGTTAAGAGGCTACATCTCAATGAAAATAAGGCATTAATCATCATTATTAGACTCAATGGGTTTAAGATTCTCCAAAATAGTATGAACAAAATTTAGAAACTTATCCTCTAGTTGTATATGATGGGGCAGCTAATTGTTCCTACTTTCTCTCCTATTCTTAAATGCACAAACAACCCTAATGCATTATTAGACACAAATCTATGGTACCATTGAGAAATTGTGCAGCTAGGGGAGGAACCAAGTGTCTCCTTGATCAGGTGATAGATAGTGCATCTTAAAATCTCTAATCTCTGGGGGAAGTTTTTGATTTGCATATTTATCATTCATACCTTTATTAAATTATCAAAAATATGAAAAGTTACATAATATCAAATAACACCTCAATCCACTTGTTGCATAAAAAAGAAAGAAAAAGATATACATGAATAAATTAACATTGATCCAAAATTATACAATCCTTGGAATCTTAATATTACCTCTCAAGGGAGTTCTCTAGGATATGGATGTAAGGATATGTTTAGTAAAAAACAGATACATCCCATCCAAAAGTAAACTTGACAAGGGGGGCAAATTAGAAAACAATATTGAGTAGTCACAGTTGCTCCCATTTATGAAACTAAGGTTTCTAAATTACTAGGTTAGTCTATTGTTAGAGGGAGGGTGTATATTGTTCACCAAAACTATCAATGTGAATCCAACCATAAAGTAATAAATTCTATATAGGTTGAGATATATTCCATTAGATATATGTACTATATATCATTATTAATTTATTTATGAGCGCATGATGTTTATCCCTTCTCAAAACTTTTTATAATGTGTACCCTTTATCAAACCTAAAATAAAATGCTAAAGTTCATTTCTCAGAAGAGTAATAATAACAAAATTATATTAGTCTATATATACTTGATTGAGTGTGAAAATGAAATCCAATTATGTTTTTAACAAAATTATATTAGTCTATATATACTTGATTGAGTGTGAAAATGAAATCCAATTATGTTTTTATTATATTAGCAAGTTATAAATATGGAGAATGCTTTCTACATAAAAGATGGAAAACTATGACATCAAAAGTAAGGGAGAAGTTCAAAATAAAGATTCTTGTTCATTGTATGTAAAGTCAAAGCTGTTAAATACCTTAACATGTAATCCATGACATAAATATGCATAAATTAATCACTTATCCTTTAAAATGACAAATAAACATCATGGCTTTGAGTAGGAGAACACCATCAAGGAATGGATCATCTCATTTTTAGAGATTGGTCCATATCCAATGTTAAGAGGATACATCTCAATGAAAATTAGGTCTCAAACATCACTATTAGACTCAATTGGTAGGAACAAAATTTAGAAACTTATCCTCTAGTTGTATATGATAGGGTGACTAATCGTGCCTACTTTCTCTTCTATCCTTAAATGAACAAATAACCATAATGCATTATTGGACATGAATCTATGGGACCATTGAGAGATTGTGTGGCTAGTGGAGGAACAAACTATCTCCTTGCTCAGGTGAAAGATAGTGCATCTCAAAATCTCTAATATCTAGGGGAAGTGTGTCATTGTAATCTATATTATTCATACATGTAGGGACAAGTTAGAAATAATCAAGCAAATATGAAAAGTTCCATTAGTCTATATTTGCTTGATTGAGTGTGAAATAAAATCAAATTATATTTTTATTATATTAGCAATGTATAAAATGGAAAATGTTTTTGTTAAACACACACATGGCAAAGACAAAATAGGAAAGATAAACATGAGATTGTTTTTCTTATTCACAATGATACATATTTATAATACATAGGAGCGACCCTTGGTTTCATATTCCAAGTGGTCCCTTGGACTCCTTTTGGTTGTTCAGCTTCCACACCAACCCTTAGAGGATTAGGTGTCCAACATTCCCCCCCTCAATCCGAAGGGTTATGTATGAGTCCAAGAAGAGAGTTGTAATACAAAACATGCAAAAAAGCATGGCAGCACTAGGCTGAATGTGCTCTCTGAAATGTTGGTATGAAGGGAAGTGGTTTAAGGATGACCACCAACACAGGAATGCTTAGTGCAATTCCCGGAACTCTTCTGAGTTTGGCATGAATCTCAGGTCTTCTTCTAGAGGAAGTGCTCCTGACGTTTCGAAGAGGGAAACTGTTATCGAGAAAACTAGTGTCTTTTCAGAGCTGCTAGTCCCACTAAGACGAGTAGCTATCTTAGAAACAAACAAACTAAAGTCACTTGTGTTTTCCCTTATGAGAGATAGATGAGAGAGAAGCAGAGAGTACCAACCTCAGTCTTTCGCTTGGCTCCTTGCTTTTTTCCTCTCCCCTTTGACAGAGCTTCGCCACTCCTTTACTTGTCCCGCTTCAAAGAACACCTGTAGAGTCAAAGCAGCATAATACCATCAAAGCATAGAGATCTGTAACCATAAAAAATATAGGATCAGATGTATATTAACCATACAAATGCATATATCAATACAAGATTTAGAGATATACAAGAATATGGAGGGAAACTCAAATAGCTTTATTGATAGAAGTAGTAGAAGAGAGGATTACAACCCATTGGTCTAACCCAGCGCCATCCTCCCAGCATGAAAGCCCTCTTCACCCCATGAAAAGCTTAGATCACCCAACAATGTTGCACAGAGAAACGAACAGCACTTCCTTACAAAATACAAAATCCCAGCCTTTGGATCTCTAGGATGAGGGATCCATATATAGTTGTTAGCAGGTGGGTGAGTCAGCTTCTAGGATTTTGATTAGTGTCCTCTCTCTGATTGTTCTTGGTTCCACTTGGAGATTTCATGATCTCTTCCTCATCCCTGGGCGAATTCAGAGAAACAAGTGTCAAATGGGTAGTTTCTAGAAGATTCTTTGGGTTTCCACCTAGCCAACTGCCTCTACCATTTACCTGCTCTCGCTCATCGCACCCTACATAAGGACTTTCCAGTATGCATCGCACTTTTTTCATGTGGCAGGTGAGATGCATCGCATCCTTAGCACTGAGCAGTCTGTATGGTCCAGTTTTGACCAGTTCTGAGTAGTTTTTCATGGAGAGCTTCTGGGAGATGATGTAATTAGCTGACCTTGCTTCTTTAGGGTATGAAACAACACTTTTAGGGACTTAGAAGCCCTTGGTTTTATGGACATATGTTATTGGGGTTGCAGTGCCCAAATATGTCTATAACAGAAACCTTCAACCATGAAAGGGAGGTCTCACCTCGCATAAAAGGGAGAACCTCAACCTGAAAAGGGAGGTCTCAACCTATGATGGTGTAAGGATGACCAACAACTCTGGAATGCTTGATGCAATTGCTGGAAATCTTCCAAAACTGGCAAGAAGCCGAAGTATTCTACTAGAGGAAGTGTCCCTAATTCTTTGAAGAGGTATCACTGACTGAAGGCATGCTCAGGGGCATATTTGTCTCTGGCTACAACTTTGAATCTGGTGTGGTGGGTTGTGGCTCATGCTCGCTTGATGTGGCTTTGAAGCTTGTAGATGACCATCATTTCGCCCCTGTCAAACACAAGGTGAGATGATGGAGAAAACTCAACTGCAAGACTGTTTAATACTCTAGAACAAGTTCTGACATATGACTGGAATATCTTCTTGGTTGTTGATGCCCATTGCCAAGAAGTGATCCATCCAAGATGAATCTTTGTTCTTGCAGAAGGTTTGTTTCTGAAGCATCTATTTAAATAATGACTGGTTTTATGATAGTGCTTACATGGATGAAGATCAAAACAGTGATCTTTCAGATGGCCAACTCGGTCACACTGTTGGCATTTCACAATATGTTGTTGTTGTTGTGGAAGAGGAGCAGAATCTAGAACAACTAAAGGTGAATTTTCATGAAGAAATCAAACACTCTGAAACTGGATGGGCTTTGAGTAATCTAGAATATGAAAGAACACATCCTTCTCATATCCAAGACCTGTTCTATGCTTGTTATGGACAAGCTTTTCCCAAGGTTTGATGATGGGCTTGGGAAGTGCAAACTGAATTTCTACATCTCCATGTACAACTGTTGCTTCATTGGGTACTAAATCTGAATTTGTAACATTATTGTCTTGCTATTTATGGGAGTTTGTTTCATTGTTCTGAACAGAAACAGGTTCTGAATGACAACTCCATTGTTGTAATTCTGCTTGTTGTAGCTGAGATTCAAGCTGCAAAAATTAAATTTTCTCTTGTGCATTTTGTAGACAGACCTGAATGTCTATGAGAGAAACTTTGTTGACTTTTAATGTATCACGAGTAGTAGACAATATTAGAGTTTTAAGGAACTCTAATACTTCATTGATTCTGGCCATTTTCTCCAATGTCAAACTTACACTTTAAAATTTGTTCACAGCTATGAACCAATATCACTGCAAGGTATTCTCAAAATTTGTTCTCCCAGAAAACTACAACAATCAAGTGATATTCTTCCTTGAGGAATGAACCAAAAGCAAGATTAACTCTACAATTATTCTTCAAATCCACACAAAAATATGGTTGGTTGCATTCATATACAAGGAAAAGTATATTGTGCATTCCCAAACGGTGAAACTCAAAACAGGAAATAGGTCAGTATCAAATCTGGTTACATAGACCTTAGTCCAACATCATTGTGAGGATAAAAATCTTGTGCAAAAATCATTACAGCCCTACTTTCTCCTCAGGGCATATTGTGGCATTCAAATAGTTGAATATTATAAAATAAATTTTTTCTCGTACCTTTTCAACTTGTACTTCTCATGGCATTGACTTGCTCCATATGACTAATGGAATGGCAAGGGTGTAATGCATTCAGGAGTTGAACTCATTGCAGATGAAGTCAGATGTTTTGCCATCAAACATATGAATAGAGCGACCTTGCTAGAATCTTTCAAGCTCTGTTTAGGAATAATCAGTTGTGGTAAAAATCATTGTTAAGCTAGAAGTGACCATTCTGTGCAAAAGAAGACTTGGGTTGCCCCGGAAATGAACAAGTGCAGCTATAGTCTGGTTAACCTCTAGCATGGGCTAGCCCAATCTTGTATTGTGCTCCTTTCAACGAATGTCCAGGAGAGGCTTTCGGTTTTTCCTTACAAGCACAATAAGGAGGATACATATGTGTACGTTCAACCAACAATTTCCATACAGAACTCATGCCCAAATGATAAATCTACCCACAGTTGATATATCCTTTTAGTAGTGAATCTTGGCTTCCTAAAGTGGCCTTTGACAGATGCAACAATATTCATCTTTTTCCATAACTTTGAATGTGAACCGTCTGATGTTAAACTCAGTTTCAAATTGAGGATGTTTGGCCAAAAAGAATAATTACGCACAACAATGCGCCTTCCGATTTCAAATTTTCCCTCCCATAAACTGAATAATTTGGCATGAACCTTGGTAGTTATTTAATGGGCAACTTCAGCCAATAGAATTTTTGTGGTGAGACCTCATCTCAGAGATTGACTCAGAAATACTTCAGCAGCACCAATAAATGCTTTGAATCCAGCATACAAAGATGACCCATGACCTATATTCTATCTAATAATAAGGAGCTCAAGGTCCCCACTACTAAAACTTCAACGCAGATGAAGTAAATCCCAACTTTGACCAACAAGAGTATTACGGTCTCAACCATAGTTACCAAATTCGGCCGAATCGGCTGGAAGAATTCGAAAATTCGGCAGTTCGGTGCGATTCGGCCATTAGTACGCTGAAGATCGGTTCGGTTCGGACAATAGTCTGTCAAATTTATTTTTTAAATTTTCTTTAATTTGTGTTTTCAAATAAGTCGTACTCCAATTCGAGGGATCCACTTAGACAATTAGACAATCTTTAAGATAGAAGGGACCAGGATGTTATATGTTATTGACTGTTTGTTTTATTTTTATCAAAGTTATTTTGATGTGTTGGTAACTTTCACGTGTTATTAATTTTATTAACTTTTACATGGTTTGTTTAATGATTTTTCTATTTTTATATTAAAAATAAAATTAAATTCTATATAAATTAAATAAATAGTTGTTATATTAGAATTTTCATTTTTACAATAAAATATATTTTTTGTCTTTTTTTTAATTTCTTATTTTTACAATAAAATATTTTTTGTTCTATTTTTTTTTATTTTTAATTTCTTCCATATAATTATTTTGGTTAGTAAGTTAATGAAAAATAGAATTATTTATTTATAATAAAATTGGTTGTAATTTAGTTGTTTCTTTTTAAGAAATTTGTAAGGAAAATATATTATATGGTTTCTAAATCTTTTAAACAATTAGCAAAATGGCAAGATAGTTCTAATTTAATGATTCTTGATATTTTTAATTTGATGCTTTTTTATCTATACTTTATTCAATTAGTAATTAGGAAATTTTCTAAATATTTATCATTAAAAATTACAGCGTTAGTTACTATCTTTTGATTGACCAAGAGGAGTTGTTTCTACTAATTTCAATATATTATTCACTTCCATTTGAAAATTTAGAAAAACAACAAGAATTCTAATTTGATAATTCTTGATAATTCTAATTTGATGATTTTTTATCTATATTTTACTTTAGTAATTAGAAAATTGCCTAAATATTTATCATTAAAAACTACAACATTAGTTACTATCTTTTGATTGACCAATCAACAATTTTAAAGGTGTTGTTTTTTTAATGTTAAAGAGTTTGTTCTGACCATTGTATCTTGTTAACTTCCATTAACGAGGAGTTGCAAAACGTCCTTCAACGAGACATAGAAATAAATACACACAGGGAATAGTAGAACCAACTCTCATGTCCAGCAAGAAAAGATTCACGGTCTATCTGCGGCTGATAGTAACTTCCAGCAATAGGCTACGCTCAACCCACCAAGAAAATATGTGGTCCTAATGAAGTACATTGTCCAACAAAGCACAAAAAGAGTGGCCCTCACCTAGCAGAGAAACACAACCTCAAGAGGGAATTCAACGCACAAGGGTTCTGCAAACACAGAAGGACATCTGCCTCCACGAATATCCAGCAGAGAAATCAGTAGCTCTGCTGAAGTCCTTACCAAAAAGGTGAAGACAACCCGCAGCAAGAGCAATGAAAGGTCCGAAAAGAGACAACAATGGAAGGTAGACCATGGATTGGTTATTGCCAATTCAATTGCAAGATTTGCAAAACCTGACCAGAAGGCTAAGATTCAACCGAAGTGGGAAAACCATTCAATGGATATTAAGCTTGGCCACCAATGAATTTTTTTTTTAATGTCAGCTGTTTGGGGTTCTAGTTTAAAGGCGAGACACTATAAATTGGTTATTACAGAGAAATCGCTGAGTGAAACGACTAAGCACATTCAGAATGACAGGATAGAAATGGCACCAATAACGCTGAGTAAAGGAGCATTTCTCTGTGCAGCAATGAAATAGGAGAATATATGGACCAAAAGGTCAGAACTGATCAGCTGTGTGGCAGAGAAGGCACAGATACGTTATGCAAAGGATTGTCAGACCTGGGTTATATCAGAAAATGCCTCTATTAAAGTTGCGCAGCTCCTTCAACGTAGAGCTCAAGAGCATAATTTCAGGGAATTAACTACAGACTACAGAGTTTCTATAAAGGAAACGTTTCTGACACGGAGCAGAAATGGAAAAACTGACCTGCACAGAGAGGCCACAAAACCTATGGCTCAAATATGAGCAGGACAGGAAATCGCTTACTCTGATACTATGTTAAACACACACATGACAGAGACAAAATAGGAAAGATAAACATGAGATTGTTTTTCTTATTCACAATGATACATATTTACAATACATAGGAATTACCTGTGGTTTCATATTCCAAGTGGTCCCTTGGACTCCTTTTGGCTTTTCAGCGTCCACACCAACCCTTAGAGAATTAGGTGTCCAACAATTTTTTACATAAAATATGGAAAACTATCACTTCAAAATTAAGGGAAGAGTTCAAATAAAGATTCTTTCTCATTGTAGTAAAATTCAAAGATATCAAATACGTTAGTATACACTCCATAACATGGATAGGCATAAATACATTGCTTATCCTTAAAAATGACACATAAACATCATGTCTTAGTGAGTATGAGAACATCATCCAGGAATGGATCATCTCATTCTTAGAGATTGTTCCATATCAAATGCTAAGAGGCTACATTTCAATGAAAATTAGGTATCAATCATCATTATTAGACTCAATGGGTTTAACATTCTCAAAAATAGTAGGAACAAAATTTAGAAACTTATCCTCTAGTTGTATATGATGGGGTAGATAATTGTTCCTACTTTCTCTCATCTCCTTACATGCACAAATAAACCTAATGCATTATTGGACATCTATCTATGGTACTATTGATAAATTGTGTGGCTAGGGGGTGAACCAAGTGTCTATTTTCTCAGGTGATAGATAGTGCATCTCAAAATCTCTAATCTCTAGGGCAAGTGTGTCATTTGCATCTCTATCATTCAGACTTGTATGGACAAGTTAGCAAGAATCAAGCTATTATTAAATCATCAAAAATATGAAAAGTTCCATAATATCAAATAACACATCTTTCCACTTGTTCCATCAAAACAAATATACATCAATAAATTAACATTGATCCAAAACTATACAATCCTTGGAATCTTACTATTATCTCTCAAGAAAACTCTCTAGGATATGGATGTAAGGATATGTTTAATAAAAAAGGATTCATCCCATCCAAAAGTAAACTTGACAAGGGGAAAAAATTAGAAAGCAATATTGAATACTCACAGTTTCTCCCATTTATAACACTAAGGTTCCTAAATTACTAAGTCAGACTAGTGTTTACAGGGATGATGTATATTGTTTACCACTATTATCAATATACATCCAACCAGAAAGTAATAAATGTTATATAAGTTGAGATATATTCCATTAGATTTATGTACCATATATCATTATTAATTTATTTTTGGGTGCCTAATGTTTATGCCTTCTCAGAACATTTTATAATGTGGACCCTTTATCAAAAGAATTTTGGTGTAGGATGTCCATGAGTTCTTTCAATTGATGGATTGTCTCGTCTTCCTTTAACTCTAACTGTGCAGAATTAATAGAGATCTTTGCACGGTAATTATGAACTCCATTGTTTCCTCATAGAAAAAAATGTAGATCTCCCTGGGCGTAGATGTCTCTACACGATAATTATGAACTCCATTGTAACATGATAGAAAAAATGGAAGGTCTCCCTGATCAGGAAAGTACTGTTGCTGACCCGGTGTAGGGTCGTCTATGTTGGAATAGGCATCCAACTCAGCATAGCTGATGGCGATTTCAGACAAGAAATGATTTCAGACATGTGATGTGAAACGTCGACGACAAATATATTCAAATATCACACAAGAAAATCAATGCATAAAAGAAGCGGGCAGACCATCACATTGAATAACATGAGGTCTCCATCGCTCTGGAATCAAAGTTGGGTTCCTTTTTTAGCTTCGTAACGGGGGCCTGCAGTCCATACGAGAGTGGAGTCTCCCCGGATAGACCAGACATATGCATCCGTCTAAACGCACGTAAGATTGAAGTAGACCAGAAATATTAGAGATTTCTTAGAGCTATAACATACTTTTCTTATAAGATTTATTTATGTGTAGGTAGTGAAATCATTTTCCTAGAGACATCTTGCCAAACTAGAACAAATATTTACCATCATTGACATCATGGACACTGAAAGCTCCATTGAGAGAGAAGACGAGTGTACCCCAACGAAGGAGAACGATGAAGGAAAATCACAACCACGTCAAGGAGACGATGATGTGGATGAGGATTGGGAGGGTCTATTCGATTAGAAGGAAATTGACAAAATTGTTTCAAAAGTATCAGTATCACTAGTTTTGGAATTAAAATAAACTGATGCAAAAATGGTAGCACTATCAAGATTATTTTTGGAATTGAAATATATTGAAGATAGCTTATAGTTTAGCGCAAGTAAAAAAAGATTGTACTTGTATTCTAGTGAGTATAAGTGGAAAGTCTCTACATCATTTTGAAACCTTTAGGGTTTTTGGCTGCCCCCTAACAGATTAAAATTTCAATTTGCATGTGTGAAATTTGAGGATTTGAATGTCATTTTGTTGAACAATAAGAAAATTATATTGTTTTAGATAGAAATCTTGAATTCAATAGCTTATACTGATTTATTTACTTTTTTCTATTTGTCTATTATCTCCTTTCTCCTTTATGTAAGATAATGTAAAATTATCTTAAATGTGTATATTTATATGAAAGACGGAGACATAGTTGTCTATATAGTTATTTGAAGGTATGTAATTCATTTTTTTATGTTTTTTAATTATAAGTAGTATACATATGTTTGTTGTGATAGCTACATGGTTGAAGATGTTGTTTCTAGCCCACCATATGCTATTTATAAGATGCATGGAATTCCTTTGAAGAAATTATTATCTTTATTAATTTTCCAATCGTTGATCTAGTCCTTGTCTTGTCTAATGAAATTTTATGTCTAATTTCTTAAGATAATTGTTGTAACCTTTCCTTTATAGGAACAAGAGAAACAAGTGAGTAAAGTTCTAGCTTGTTTCTTTGCGTAAGGGGCATAGATTAGGACCGTTCCATTCTCTTCTCGCAATATTATACAGTGTGATTAGTTTGTTTGATAAATTCAAGCATAAGGTTATTTTGAATTTGAATGAAGTATGTAATTTCCATATATGATCTCACCACCATCATATACGGAAAAAGTATATAGTGGAAAATTTTATTATAATTCTGCTGTCAAATTAACAATAGGGTAACCATTATTAGCTACTATAGCTAATGCATGTTGACTCATTATTGATATTCAAGGAAAACCAAGCCACCAGTAAATATTCACTGGTTGGTCATCTATAAGTGGGCAAGCTTTCTCTAGATACCTCTAGGTTGTTAATATGTTTGAGCTCTTAACTGAATAAAAACATAACCTCTAGGTTCCTCATGTCAAAGAAAAAACAATTGTTAACCAAACAAAAGCAGTTTTATTTTATTATATTAGACAATATTTTTTATTTAAAGAATATTTTTTTTATTAAACAAAATTATGGGTTAACTGAATGACCGAACTACACATCTTCCTTATACTGAGCAATAAGACATTCATGCAGAAATACATGCCCATGCACTCTCCTTTGTATTAAATTATTTCTTCTAGAAGAATTACATCCACAACCAATTGCAAGAAACCCATTACAAAAGATAAATCATAAAAATGAACGTCATTGTTTTTCCCTTTCAATATTCTCATATCGTTGCTAGCAATATGCCTTGTGAGTCAATGAATAGTATTTACAAGAATAGTATTTACAAGAGAGAAAATTGCTGAGAGTTCCTTGAGATTTTGCACACCCAACACTAGCCATTTAGTTTTACAACATTTATACCTCTATGCATTCGCTAGAATTTCAATATACAATGTTTCTTATGGAGATGCTTATTAAATCCCGCACCTTTTTTCAGTTAGAGATTCATAAATTATTTATTTAAAAGCCATATATTCTCCTACTTGAAAAATTAGTCATAAATGAAATAGATCCCTTAAAAAAACAATTCATGCATTTTATTATACTTGGTGCGGTGCATTGGGGGTACCAATTCAGTGCTCATACCATGCACTCCATTGGATGAGTTAATTAGGTGGGGTAGATATTTGGAAAACACACTAATGACCTAAGTCTTAGAGAAAATGCCTAACTAGGAAGGAAGGAACGATAAAAAAAAATCAAGAGCATTGAGACGCGGAAAAATAATTTCCATTTCATACAATGTACATCACTTCCATACCTTCCTGGAACTCGAGGAGAAGTATTTGCAGGTCCCTTGGAAATAATATTGGAGCATCTGGACCCTTGTCTATTATCCTTTTCATACCGCATTGACGTCAGTTCCTTCTCCCTCATAGCCACTTCTTTGCGTATTTTCCTTGCCTCCACATCCATTACTCTTTTATGTATCTACCTTTTTGGAGAGCACCTACAAGTGTGTAGGTGCGATTACAAAAATCCACCTCATCAGAAATACCATCAAATTACATGATGATACGCCCAAAAAATTACAAATCACAAAGTTATACACGAAGGCATGGAAAGAGATGTGATCATAGATAAATATATATGCAAACCTACTATATGAGTTAGTACTCCAGAGGTAATAGAAAAAATACACACTCAACCCTCTTTAGGATAACCAATAGGGGAATAAGCATCCATGTTAACCTTCACCACACTTTCTCTTTATAAAAATGCACGCTCCTCTAAGAACCCTCTTCTAGAGAACCTACAGGGGAATAAACATCCCTATTAAGCCATCAAGAAACCGTTACACACCCTAACTATTAGTTTTCTCTTAAATATTAATATTAATTCAATAGTCTAAAAATATTAAATTCTCTAGCATTCCATCAAATTGATCTGAATTGGATCATTATATTGTTTGTCATCCATCTCGATGCATTTGGAGGGGAAATTGTGGAGGAATCATCTCACGGTACCGTTTTTACCAATGGGACATAGTTTGGCAAAATGGGGTCTCAAACATTCTAGGATCGTTTTGAGGCATCAAATGATATTTTTTTAGGGTAAAATTTTACATTTTTAGCATAGCACATTTTTATGATATTCTACACATAGATACCTTTCCAACGGTGCAATAAGCGCGTCAATAGGAGTATGTATGCAAAATTTATGCCACTCATAAGTTGACCTTCTTGTTTTCACACCTATAGCTCGGGAGGATGCCACGTCAACACCCATTATTCTGGAAAAGGGGATAACCATGGGTTTGTGATGTAAAATACTCTATAATAGTCTATTTTGTAACTCCAGTTAAGAGTTGATGTAATCAAAATTAACTGCTAGTAGGCTATTGGGTTGTGTTATAATTGAGCCACTGGGAGGAAGAGGCTTTCCATTCTTTCAAGACCATTTTGTTCCATAGCTGAGAAAATATAGCCATGAGAGATAGAAGGTAGCGCACATGATAAGCCTCGGTATTGCAACAAGAATACTGCAACTCCCAAGGCTACCGACTTTAATTATCAACCCGGGGTTCATACAAACATAGGAGATATCTGCACTATATGTGCAGCATACAATGTGTCATTCCTTTGTTGTCATGAGAGAAAAGAAATATTGCCTATTTGCAGGAATGAAAGACTGAATTTAAAAATGCTTTTAAAGTAACATGAAATCATCTATCTACTTATTAACACATTTTGCTTGTAAAAGAACCCTATTTTAACCTTATTTGTCACATGTGATGTTTTAACTAATGTAAGCATGAAATTTGATCTAGAGAGTACTAACTACTATGTGCATGTGTAAATATAAAATAACTCATTTTTAAATCTTTTTTCTTTATAAATGCAAATGTTAATCTTTCCTCGATCTTTAGAAGGGGAGATAGGTGTGGAGGAGGATGGGTACAATGATTTTAATGGCTTGGAGGTCAAGTAGGGGCCTAATCCCAGCTTCAATGATTATTTTTCTCAATTCAGGCTCAAAACAGTCTGCTATAGGATTTCCTACAAGATGTACTAGTTCTCCTACAAGATCCCCTAGTTCTCCTACAGGATCCCATGTTTTACTATGGGATGTCACAGATTTACTATACGAAATTATAATTCATTGAATGACCAAGCAAATCAAATCCAAGTTGGATGAGAGAAATTTTTTTATTGACTAGGATGTCTTAGGTCTCCATTTCAAGTGGAATCACTCAAAAACACCTCTGTTAATCCATGCTAAAAAATAGCAGAAAATTACTAGTCCAAAATCTAGAAATTCGAGAACTATTGAGATAGTAAATCCATCAAATGCCTAACCTAATCAAGTGAAAGTTCAATGGGGTAAAATTTTTCATTAAATAGAATGTTTTTTTGATCTAATGCAAGTGGAACCAACTCGATTGAAGCTCATTAGCATGCTCAAAAAAATAGCAGAAATTTACTATTAGTTGCCACAAAGGAGTTTCATAAATCTAGACTTGGGAATAAGAAGACTAATCCAAGTAGCTCAATGATTACTGTGACCTTCCAAATATTTTCCAAGGATGAAATGATGCTTGTGATCTTGAAAAATAACTTACATCAACCATTTAACCCAAACCTATAACAAGAAATCATTAATAATAAATGAAGAAATGGAAAGAAATAAAAACAAGAGATGCATGTGAATAAGAAGTGAAAAGAAGGAGAGAAGATGGTATAAAAGGGATCTGAGGCTCCTAGGATGGCCAAGCCCAAGGCTACTCAGAGACCTATGGAGGAGAACAAGATTTAGAAGTTGAACATGACACCAATCTTCATTATTTTCATGAATACAATTACATCCCTACAAGAAAAAACAATGGAGCTATAAAAATACGAGTTCTCTCCACAAGAAGACTAATCAAAATCTATCCCCTAGAGGAAAATTTGACTTGGTACTTATACAAAATTATTAGGAATCATTCCCCATGAATGGAGCAATCTTTCCCCACCAAAATCCCTTGATTAGTGGATCTAGTTCTCAATACTAGGAATCTGCATTAAATGGCAGACAACGCATTCCTAGATTTTCTCAATCATTGGAGTTCCACCCATAATTCCATAATATCTTGTTGATTTATTATTTAATAGTGATCCTCCTTTAGTAGGGATAAATTCCCTAAATTATCTCCCCCTCCAAATCTTCATAATCTGGCCAATATTCTCATAATATCCTACAAAAATAAATAATATTAGCACAAATATGCAATTATTCATAAACCTTCCTAATGAATACATTAAAGTCAAAAATACATTTTCTAATGAAAAAATAGAGGTTTAATGTGCTGAAGGATGGTCATAGGCCTTAATTTATGTTTAAATTAGAGGCATGGGCCTTAATTTATGTCTAATTTAGAGGCCCATCATACCCCCTGCTAAAAGTGTTGTTCATCCTTTGAGCAACTTAGTGACCTCATTGTGCCTGATTCATGGCCCTGGTGGCCTCTCTCTTGTGCATTAAGAATCTTGGCTGTAAGTTCTGCAAGGACAAGCCCAAAAACATATTTGTGCAAATAAAAATCATTGTTTCTTGAGACCATTAGCTTGCCTTCTTCCCCTTATTCAAGATGGGTTCTTGAATATTTTTCAATTTAGCAAGGTCTTCCACATCCTTATCAACCTTCTGCTACCTTGTTCCACCATTTGGACACCTCTAAAACCTTCAAAATGCCTTTAGATGGGAACTAGGAAATCTTGTAGTAATTCTTGTCAAAACTACAGGAAACCTATAGGAAACCCTGTTAAAACTACAAGAAACCCTTTTTGAGCATAAATGATAGTCTGAGCCTAGGTCAGGCCCTCAACTTGACTCCCATGCCTTTCTATCATTTCTATAACATCTTTTAGGCCTTGGACAAAAGCTAGAAAGAGATTAGAGACCTCTTGGAAAGTATTTTTTCATCACTACAGTTTGAGTTCTGTTTTGATGGTGGATGCCTCATTTCCTTTTTTTGCCTTCTTCTTCTCTCTTGTGGCCTAGATGGTTGCTTAATGGCCTTGGAGTTCTCTATTTTGATTAGGTCTCTCTTACGCACTATCATTTTGGGTTTTAGCACAATTTTTTCTTTTTTCCTTTTTGTAGCATCATTCTACCTTCCTGTAGTAGTCATTCCTTCTTCCTTCAGAGTCTTCTAACTATATGGGAGTGATGAGAAATGATGTAGGTTTGTCAAAATGGAGAGGATGCTATGTTTTCTTCTTCACGAAATTTTTAGGGTGAGATAGGGTTTGTTCTTGACATTATGAAATGGGATAGATTAATGATGGATAGATAGTGAATATGAAGTGGATGGATGGCTTGGAGTGTTGTGGTGACTTGGCCTTTGCAAAAATTTCTTCTTTTAACTGTTGTCCTCATTCCTTGAAAGCATCACCCTTCACAACTTGAATTTTCAACATTGCATGAGTGAAGGAGTGAGCTGCAATTAACTAGTTGAAGGTGGCTGAGACTGCTGACCCATCCTTAGCTTATAAAACCTCATCTCTCATGCATTGACAACAAATTTGTAACTATAATATGCTCAAGAGAAGAGGTCAAGAATGTTGCATAATTATTCCTACCTGATGGTTGTTGGAGAGACATGCATGTTGTTGCTGAGTTGATGTTGTTTTGCTTCTCATGACTCAGGTACATCTTCTTGACTGCATTTTTCTTTTTTATTGATCTTATTTTTCTGATGGGTTGTCTTCTTGTTGATGTGTAGGTGATGACTTCCTCTGTTGTCGCTGAGCTCTGGAGGAGTTGCATTGTGCCTGTATTTATGCTTCTCCTCTTTCAATCATGGTGTTGAAGGTTAGACCTGGATCCCGATGTTATTCCAAATAGGTTGTTGTAGTTGCCCTTTTTTTTAATGTTTGTGTCCTTTCTCTATTGGAGGGTAAATAGGTATTGGAATGAGTGGAAGGTGTGGCCATAGAGTGACATGGTCATGATGGGTGTTGGCTGAGATGTGGTGAAGTCAATGTCCTTTTTTCCTATCCCAAAACAAACCTGCATCATATTTTTCCATCAGAGTGCCTTTCCTGTAGATTTTTAGAACTTCCTGTAGTACTACAGGAAACTCATGTAGTAATTCAGAACAGTCTCTTGTAGCAGACTTGTTTTGTCCATATCTCCGAAACAGTAGAATGGATTGACCTGAAACTTTCTGGGCATGTTTCCATCATCATTATACACCTCCCCATAAAATAAATGGGTCAATGGATTCACGGATCTTGAGAAAAACTAAAAATTGTTGACGGTGATGGAGGTTGATTTCTTGGCAACCGCACACTGGAATTTTCTAAAATTTCTTGGGAATATTACCATCATCCATATGCATCTCCCCATGAAACATGTTTTTAAATGGATGCACAAATATCGATAAAATGCAAAAATGGTTGTATGTGATGGAGGTCGATTTCTCGAAAACTGTACACTGGAATTTGCTGAAATTGCTTGAGAATGTTACCATCATCCATATGAATCTCTCCCTGAAACATATTCGAAAATGGATGCACAGTTTTCATGTTATGGTAAAAACAAATTTATGCTTCATGTATTTTTGTTTCCTGTAGTTAAACAAAGCCTTCCTGTAGTATTTTGGGACAGCAAGGAAAATGAGTGGTAGAAGCTTGGGAATAATGAGTGGATGGTGGAAATAGATGAGGGTTATGGATTGGCATGGCCTTTATCCTATTGGAGCATTTGAGCAAAGGAGGAGAAAGTCAAAATTTGACTTATTTTGACTAGGTTTGACCTATTTTTTCTTTCTTTGGTGGCAACTTGTTTTTGTTCCTTGTAGATGTTAGAGAGCACCTACATTCATCAAAGAGATACATGGAGCAAGGATTTTTTTTCTTTCTTTTTTGTTAGGCCTACTAGCCGCTTCAATGAGGTTTTCAACTAGTAGGTCTTCTTAGGCGCCTCAAAGGAGGTTTTCACCTTGGATCTTTTCTTTTTTCTCTTTTTTCTTTTTTTTCAAGACATTGACCGCCTCATGGAGGTTTTCAATCAATGAGCCAATCTGAGGTTCCTCCAAGGAGGTTTTCATCTGAGATTTTTATTTTTCCTCTTACTTTTCATTTTTTCTCTACCCTACCCTACTTGAAAAACAAAATCACTTTCAAGTATAAAAATACTTCTAATGGAGCCATGTGCACATCAAGATGACAGACAAAATGATGTGTAGACTTGAAATGTATGCTTTGACATGTACGTGGATTTCAAAGACCAAATGATTTGACTTTGAAAGGATCAAGCATAGTTGAAGAAGAGAGTGATGCTCCATCTTGTTGATTTTCTGGAACCAAACCTCAAGATAACTTTGATGTCCTTGATTTTCTTGCTTATTAGGATCATTCTTCATGTCTTCTTCTACCATGACCTTCAAATCTTCCTCTTTTTGCTAATTTCTCTCTTGAATACATGGAGTATTTGATGGTAACCATGATGGAGCTCTCTTGATCTCTAAGTTTGATGTCTTCTCTTCAACAAGTGAAACCCATGAT
Organism: Pinus taeda; assembly: GCA_000404065.3. Lineage (NCBI taxonomy): Eukaryota > Viridiplantae > Streptophyta > Pinopsida > Pinales > Pinaceae > Pinus > Pinus taeda. The sequence continues at coordinate 18,921 of APFE031643888.1, read as the reverse complement.
TCTGTGGTCTTCTCATCTAAATCTTCTTCTTATTGTTGTGGTCCTTCAATGATATCAATATAATCTCTTTTTTGCAATACTATTCCTGAGCTATGGTGAATACGATTGATCTCAAGAGGAGATGTTTGGAAGTGTTGTACCTCAGCATAATAAGTGGGTTGAGCTACTTCAATGTGTGGGTTTGGAAATAATGGTACAGGTAGTTGACTAGGAGTGTATATTTGAGATGGATGTGGTTGGGGTTGTGGTTGTGGTGGAGATGAATGGTAGGGATAACATGGAGTTGGGTATGGAGGCTATTGAGGAAAATACTGAGGATATTGTGGATGGACCGCATAAGTTCCTTGCCAACCTTGTTGCCAATGTTGGCATTATGATGCATGTGTTGTACTTGATGGCAACCCACTTATAGCAGAACAACTCACTTGTATATGGTAACTAGATGAATCTATGTACCTAGATGAATCTACAAGAGAGATATCAAATGTGACAAAATGCATGGCAGTTGTGTTTACAGATATGATAAAATGCAGGGAAGTTCAAAGAAATCAATTCAGAAGCAATGTACAAAGGCAAATCACATTATAACAGGTCTATTCAGAGGGCACAAAGTATTGATACAAAAGAATAGGAGGAAGGAACAAAGGACTACAGATCAGAATCAAGAAGTTGAATAAAAATGACATTTTTAGGTATGTTAAGTAATATACACAGGTTCATTATAGAAAAAGAGTGTATACACGCGGGTTAACAGAACAAAAGAAGTGTATACGTACACACACATTTTCACAGAAGGAAAAGCGCGTATGAGATGAAAAACCAAGGTTTTGGTCCAAGGTGTTTAGTCCAAGGTATTTTGGTCCAAGGTATTGACCCAAGATATTTGGTCCGAGGTATTGACCTTTGGTATTTGGTCCAAGGTATTGGTCCTAAGTGGTTTTGGTCCAAGGTATTGAGAAAGGCCTAAAACTATATAAGAAGGAGAAGATCATTAGGCCAGGGTGTGCAAGTATTGAATATCTTATGAAGTGTTAGATCATATATGCAGGTTATGAGCTTCTAATGCTTTGCTTGATCTGATGGAAGGATGCGCCTATGTGGTTGATGATGGTTGATGGATCAGGATCATAAAGCCTGAAATGAATTATCATTATTTAGTTTGATCATGGACAATCTAGATCTAAATATTGATGCATGTTTTATTCTTTAAACGTTATGATCTGAGTGTGATTGAAGTCTAGAATGTTTGTGAAGTTTCAAGTTAGTATTTGCAGATGTGTATGTTGTTTCGCTTTGGTAAAAGCGTGTATACACGCTAGTTTGACACATCGAAGTAGTGTATACCTTATGAACTATGATGTTTGAAGTTGGAGTTGGTTCTGGCTGTTGATGCAGAGTTCTGAGTTATGCTTTATGTTCTGGTGACAGTATTCTGAATGTGCAGATTGATTGATTGTGATTTGCTTCAGTGATGATGGATGAGATCTAATGATGGATCAGGATCATAATGACTTATCATTATGTGATCTGATAATGGATGGGATAGATCTAATTGCTAACACATGTTTTATCCTTTATATGTGATAATCTGGGAATGCCTGAAGTCGGGAAGTGCAACGAAGTTATAAGTAAGTATTTGTAGTTCTATACGATGGTTCTCTTTGGTGAAATTGCATATACACACTGGTCCAGCTCTTCCAAGTGGTGTATACACTCTGATGCATTTTTTTGAGGTTACATCTGGTTCTAAATGATGATGCAGTGTTTTGGGTTTAGATTTGTGTACTAGTTACAGTGATATATATGTTCTAGTTGATTGGTTGAAGTTGATTAAGTATGAATGAATGGTTGATTCAGTTGTGTCAAAGGTTTAGAGGTTTTCAGTGATTGATTAAGTTTGGTTGATTCAAAGAGTGATGATTTAGTTTCAGTAATTGGTAGATACAGATGTATTGATGGTTGTATTGCAATGGTGATTGATTCTAAGCTTCAATGTTGTTGATGGGTCCAATATGAAAATTGGATGAAACAAGGCCTTCATGTGTATTATTGTGTACCAAAAGCTTCCAGTCTGAAAATTTATGAAACATGGTCCCTCGAGGAAGAAAGAAGGTCGTAGCCTTCTATAGGTTGGTGCTTACGTACTAGTAAATATATCGGCTAGTACAAGAGCTAGGGGGTTGTGGCTCCCTTCCAGTAGAAGCTGGAGAACAAGAGAAGGTTGTAACCTTCTGCAGGTAGAAGCCTGCGTACTAGTATGCATCTGCACTAGTACGAGATTGTAAATACATTTTCGTATTATTAAAAGAAGGCAGATATGATAGCAGCAGGTGTTTTTTACCCACATTGGGTTTCCACCTTAAATATTGGTGTTCATGTGTGTTTCTTATATGTGATGGTTCATTCTATTATTAACTGCACATGGTTATTGTTTAATGTTTAATAAAGTATTGATGCACAAATTAAAGATCAACACATGATGAATTAACTGAATCATAAGTTCACTAGATATATGTTGGTTTCCTTAAGAATAGTTGCGTGCACGCGCGAGTTCCCTTCACTGAAGTAGCGTATATAAATCTGATTATGAAAATGAAAAAATTATTGATCTGCTAATACTGATTCCCCCCCCCCCCCCCCTCTCAGTATTATTTCCAACAATTGGTATCAGAGCAAGTCCTTTGGCAGAAGCTAGATTTCTTGAAGGAGATCTGTAGAAACAATGGGAAAGAAGAAAGCACCTTAAAAGAAGAAGGCATCTCAAAGGAACCATGATAGTGGGAGAGACGATTGGGGATTATGTGGAAGCAACTCTTCAGATTCAGAATCACCTCAAAATGAAGATGAACAAGCAAAAGAACTGTTAGGTATGAATTTGTTATCCTTTTGGTGATACATTTCTCTGTTCATTTGAAGATGATGAAAGTGACAGCGAAACAACTAAATTTGCTCTTATGGGTGAAAGAGAAAGATATCAAATAGAGGCAGAATTTAAAAAACTCACAGACAAAATTAGAGATCAACAAGATCTATTGGACAAAAGGGAGTATGCCTTCAAAGAAGAAGCTACCAGACTAAAATCTCAACTTGAGGAAGGAAACAAAGTAAGGAAGCAGTATAAGGAAAAGGAAGATCAATGTCAAAAGTTACAGGATGAAGTGACATCATTAAGAAATGAAGTAAATAAAAGGAGAAAAACAATCAAGAAACTTAAAGATAGATCTAGTTACTATGAATGTCTTAAACCTAAGATCCTCTCTCTAAAAGAAGATCTTGAAAAATCAAAAAAGCATAATGAATAACTACTCCAAGCTCTTGAAGAACAAGAAAACAAAGTTCTCTAATTAAGGCAACAAGTGGAAGAAGGAAGAAAAGCTGAAGAAATCATGAAGAAGTAGTACCTTGAAAAGGAAGAGAAATATCAGGTTGAGGCAAAAATCATAAAAGGTAAATTAGAAGAAAATGATAAGCTTTTACAATTTCAAGATAGTACTAAGATTTTGGATGATATTCTTAGTATTCAAAGGTCTCTTGCCATCAAAACTGGTCTTGGCTTTCATGAATCTATTGAAAGTGAATCTAGCTCACAAGGTGAGGCAAGGAACTCTAATGCAAAATCTGAAATGCTCAACAAGGAGATGAGAGGTCAACCCCATCAACAACCAAGGAAAGAAATTATTCAAATAAAATCTTTTACTCCTAACTATGGAAGCGATGATCGGTTATTTCCTCAAATGAATAATGTTGAATGTTGTATATGTCATAATTTTGGACATGTTGTAACAAGATGCAGAAGTATAATGGTTCAAGATCGTCGCATAGAAATATCATCAGCTTCGAGATACTTTAAGGGATATTATTTTTCTTGCAATATGTTTGGTCACAAAGCCATTGACTGCTATAGAAGGAATATGAAACATGTATGATGTTATGCATGTAACAAGTTTGGACATATAGCAAACAAATGCAGGAGAAAATTTCGGGCACCATACCAAAAGGAGAAAACATCATCACACTTAAAGATATGGAATAGGAAGGAAGTACAATCAGAAAAATGTGGCATGGCATAGTGTATAGACATAACAGACTTAGGGGGAGCCGAAAGTGTGAAACTTCAATATTCTAAATCTGATACGCAAGTTTCGTGAAGACAAGTCACGTATATACATGAGTTCGAAGCTTCACAGTCGTGTATATGTGAGTTGAGGAAAAAGGGAATGGGACAGACTCAGAAAACTGATTTGATATGGATCAATCAATTATCAATTATCTTTTATGTCTTAATGATTGATGACTACAATATATAGAAGTGATTTTGATCCTCATAAGTTGTTGATGACTTGATGAATATCTAATTTATGATGATTCCTTGATATTTCTTACTGATATATGCAATGATCAGATCTGACAGTGAACAGGTGGAACATGTTCAGAGGGAGAATATGTTATGCTTCTAATATTGCATTTTTGGCATTATGTTTAGAAGTCTTTGATACTGAATGATTTTTATCAATGATGATGATTCTTATGTTACTAAAGTGTTTTGATACATCATACTATGTTGCGGTCATAAGTTGCCTATGATGACGATACTTGTATTGCTTGGGGTTACATAGTTTTATGGATGATTTTGAATGAATTTTTGATGATGCATACAGTACATATATGTTGCTTACATGGTGATATTCATAAGGACAAGGAGAAGTACAAAGCTTGAGTACACAACTTTATTATTTGATGATAAGCCACTCATTTCTTTTATGTTGGTGTCATCATGCCTTCAAAGATGCATATGGTGTAGTTATGATACAGGATTCCTATAGTTCTTGGCTCTCACATCGTTGAGGATTGTTGTTGTTGATGGTATCAAGAAAGCTAGACAAATGACCATGCGCTCATGGTTTTCTAGATACATAATTGATGAATACACATTATGTTGGATACATGGATGATTACTTAAGTTGCATAGTGATAAATATTGTTGGTTGGCCAAAAGAATGGTGTTATTGAAGGTCTCATGAAGACATAGCTATTTGAAGACATGGATATTCGAAGACATGGATTACTTAGTCACATAATGATAATGAGTTCTTACCTTATGATGACAGGTTGATACTCATATATGTTGATTATCATGGTTGATGCTTATCAAATGTGGGATGTTCCCTAGTGATGATACATAGTTGATCTATTGAAGGTTCTTGTGGAAAGATCATGCAGTTCTTGATGATGATGTTATGATCATATATGATGACTATGGTGTTTTCACATACATATGACATGATGTGAATGATTTTGTGCTATTGCTTAGAGATATCACATATGCTTAGTTGATTCATGGAAGGTTATGATAAGGCTCTTTTACTAAGGAAACAAAGCAAGTTGATCTTGATGAGATCAAGAGAATGAGTCGATATCTATATGCGGCATACATTGTCACAGGTTGATGATATTTGAATTGTCATATCTTGGGAACTAATGATGAACATATACAGGTTGTTGGTCTAGATGTTGTTGATAGATGTTTATGGTGCATATCATACATGGTGTATGATATTTGTTGATGACTATCATGGTCTTGTTTAGATATTTGGTTCATGTTATCAATGTCATGTATATCATTCAATGTAAAGGTTATATAAAGACCCATGATGTAATAATTTGTCTCTATCTATCATAGTCTTTTGACGAGTCCTTTTTGGTCATATGATGTAATTTGTACCCCACTATGCATGGGAAGGATGATGTAATAATTGCTATATTTCAGTCATGTATAAACATTTGGTATATCCCCACTTGGTTGGGAGATTGATGTATGGATGAGTCATTGGTGATAAGAAAGTCAAACTTACATAGTTGAGTTATAGATTCATGTTATTCTCTTGGAAATTATTTTTGTAGACTCTGCATATGCTCAGGGGGAGCATGGATGGTACAGTGCATCTCAGCATGTACAAAGGGGGAGTTTAATCAGAAAATTCAGCATGTGCCTAGGGGGAGCATGATCAATGTTTATATTCAGCTATTCAGATATGAAAGTCTTCATTTTGGTCAGCCCTTTGCCCTTGATATCAAAGGGGGAGAATATCTTGGTTCGCCCTCTGCCCTTGATGTCAAAGGGCGAGAGTATTTTGGTGTTGCCTGTTATCTCTAATAGTTTCTACATCTTGCAGTAATCAACGCCATCATGGTTTCCATCAAGTCCAAAGGGGGAGATTGTTGGAATTATGATGCATGTGTTGTACTTGATGGCAACCCACTTATAGCAAAACAACTCACTTGTATATGGTAACTAGATGAATCTACAAGAGAGATATCAGATGTGATAGAATGCATGGCAGTTGTGTTTACAGATATGACAAAATGCAGGGCAGTTCAAAGGAATCAATTCAGAAGTAATGTACAAAGGCAAATAACATTATAACAGGTCTATTCAGAGGGCACAAAGTAATGATACAAAAGAATAGGATGAAGGAACAAAGGACTACATATTAGAATCAAGAAGTTGAATAAAAAGGACATTTTCAGGTATGTTAAGTAATATACGCAGGTTCACTATAGAAAAAGAATGTATACACATGGGTTAACAGAACAAAAGAAGCGTATACGTACAGACACACTTTCACAGAAGGAAAAGTGTGTATGAGATGAAAAACCAAGGTTTTGGTCCAAGGTATTTAGTCCAATGTATTTTGGTCCAAGGTATTGACCCAAGGTATTTGGTCTGAGGTATTGACCCTAGGTATTTGATCCAAGGTATTGGTCCTAAGTGGTTTTGGTCCAAGGTATTGAGAAAAGCCTAAAATTATATAAGGAGGAGAAGATCATTAGGCCAGGGTGTGCAAGTATTGAATATCTTATGAAGTGTTAGATCGTATATGCAAGTTATGAGCTTCTAATGTTTTGCTTGATCTGATCGAAGGATGTGCCTATGTGGTTGGTGATGGTTGATGGATTGGGATCATAAAGCCTGAAATGAATTATCATTATGTGGTTTGATCATGGACAATCTAGATCTGAATATTGATGGATGTTTTATTATGTAAATTTTATGATCTGAGTGTGATTGAAATCTAGAATATCTGTGAAGTTTCAAGTTAGTATTTGTAGATGTGTACGTTGTTTCGTTTTGGTAAAAGCGCGTATACACGTTGGTTTGACACATAAAAGTAGCATATACCTTATGAAATATGATGTTTGAAGTTGGAGATGGTTCTGGCTGTTGATGCAGAGTTCTGAGTTATGCTTTATGTTCTGGTGACTGCATTTTGGTGACAGTATTCTGAATGTTCAGATTGATTGATTGTGATTTGCTTCAGTGATGATGGATGAGATCTAATGATGGATCAGGATCATAATGACTTATCATTATGTGATCTGATAATGGATGGGCTAGATTTGATTGCTAACACATGTTTTATCCTTTATTTGTGATAATATGGGTATGTCTGAAGTCGGGAAGTGCAGTGAAGTTATAAGTAAGCATTTGCATATCTATACGCTAATTTTCTTTGGTGAAATTGCGTATACATGCTAGTTTGTCTCTTTCAAGTGGCGTATACACTCTGATGCATGGTTTTGAGGTTACAACTGGTTCTGAATGATGATGCAGTGTTCTAGGTTTAGATTTGTGTATTGGTTACTGTGATCTATCTGTTCTAATTGATTGGTTGAAGTTGACTAAGTATGGATGGATAGTTGATTCAGTTGTGTCAGAGGTTCAGAGGTTGTCAGTGATTGATTAAGTTTGGTTGATTCAGAGGGTGATGATTTAGTTTCAGTGATTGGTCGATGCAAATGTATTTGATGGTTGTATTACAATGGTGATTGATTCTAACATTCAATGTTGTTGATGGGTCCAGTATGAAAATTGGATCAAACGAGGCCTTCATGTGTATTATTGTGTACCAGAAGCATCCAGTCTGAAAATTTATGAAATGTGGTCCCTAGAGGAAGAAAGAAGGTCGTAGCCTTCTATAGGTCGGCGCCTACATACTAGTAAACATATCAACTAGTACAAGAGCTAGGGGGTTGTAGCTCCCTTCCAATAGAAGCTAGAGAATGAGAGAAGGTTGCAACCTTATCCAAGTAGAAGCCTATGTACTGGTATGATTCTACACTAGTACGAGATTGTAAATATATTTTCTTATTATTAAAAGAAGACAGAGACGATAGCAGCAGGTGGTTTTTACCCACATTGGGTTTCCACCTTAAATCTTGGTGTTCATGTGTGTTGCTTATGTGTGATGGTTGATTCTGATATTAAATACACATGGTTATTGTATAATGTTTAATAAAGTACTGATGCATAGATTAACGATCAACATATGATGAATTAACTGAATCATAAGTTCACTAGATATATGTTGGTTGCCTTAAGAACAGTTGCGTGTACACACGAGTTCCCTTCATTGAAGTGGTATATATAAATTTGATGATGGAAATTAAAAAATTATTGATCTGCTAATACTAATTCACCCCCCCTCTCAATATTATTTCCAACAGCCAATAATTTTTTTGGGGTTGAGACGGCCAATGTTTCCAAGAAAAGGGTGTGTTCCAATTACTTTGAGGTGGATACGCATAACCTTGAAATTATGAATTAGGCTCTTTCATCGTACTAGGTTGACTACGCTACCATGGTCCTCTTGGAGCTACATAACATAGTTGCATTGGAAATTGACTTGATTCATTGTCCTCTTCGTGAACTTCCTTCAACCTTGGTAATGAGGAGAAACATTTAACATCATGTGATTCTGCATGGACAACACGAATATCAGCGTCTTCTTTTTACTCATTTTGTATTCTTAACATTTCTACTTGTTTGGTTACATTGCTAAGAATTTATGTTTTAAAGTTATCAAGAAAATTTCCAAGTTTAGCTTGACTTACCGATCTTGGTGCTAATTGATTTACTCTCGCCCTTCCTCCTGATATGTGTTTGCATGTTTCACAAATTTCTTCAAATTATATTTGATAGACATTACCTCTACTCATGAGATCAAGGAGATTAATCCTTTCAGCCCTAATTGTTCTAAGTAAGAGGGTTTTTAGTGTGTCGGATCCTAAATGATGTATTTTTTCCCTCTTAACATTATACATGAACCTTTCTATTAGATCTTCTAGACTCTCATCTTCTTTTTTATTCATTCTAAAGAGTTCTTATTTAAGATCATGATCTTTATATTTTTCTAGGAATATCTTTTGCATCTAACTCCCTGATCTTATTGAATTAGTCCCTAAACTCATGAACCATTTAAGAGCTCTATCCTTCAATGTTGCTGGAAACAATCTCAGTTTTTGAGTTTTTAATAAGTAACCATAAGATCTACAAACAATTTCAAATTCAAAGAGAAAGGTTTCCAGATCCTCTAACCTTAGACCATGAAATTTTGGAAGAAAATATGGAGGGATGTTCTTCATGTGCACACTACCATCAGTATCTTGAAGAGGAAATCCGAGAGTATTTTCCTCATTGTCATCATCTCCATCCATTTCTTCTACATTATTTTCCATATCCTTCTTCTACCTACAAAAATGAATGGTGATGTGGCTCTTACTACACCATGTGATCAAATGGGGGTCGGGGAGGGTGGGGGGGGGGAGGTTGTGGGGTCGGTTGGTGTTGGAGATTTTTTTGTTTTTGTTTTTATGATTGAATGAACTTCTCTATTTTGTAATGAAATATGCCTAATGTAATTATTATTTGTTTTTGAAAAAAGTAAAAAGAAATTAATCAACTAGGGAAGAAAGCAATGAATACTTTGACACCTCCCTGACAACGGTGCGAAAATGTGATGAGCCTCAGTATTGCAACAAGAATTATGCAACTCCCAAGGCTACTGACTTTAATTATCAACTCGGGGTTCGTACAAAATTAAGAGTTATTGGCACTATATGTGCAGCATACAATGTGTCATTCCTTTGTTGTCATGAGAGAAAAGAAATGTTTCATATTTGCAAGAATGAAACACTGAATTTAAAAATGCTTGTAAAGTAACATGAAATCCTTTATCTACTTATTAACACACTTTGCTTGTAAAAGAACCCTATTTTAACCCGATTTGTCACATGTGATGTTTTAACTAATCTAAGCATGAAATCTGATCTAGAGAGTACTAACTACTGTGTGCATGTGTAAATATAAAAGAACTCATTTTCTTAATATTTTTTCTTTATAAATGTAAATGCTAATCTTTCCTTGATCTTTGGCAAGGGAGACAAGTGTGGAGGAACCAGGGTACAATGATTTTGATGGCTTGGAGGTCAAGTAGGGGCCTAATCCAAGCTTCAATGATGATTTTTCTCAATTCGGGCTCAAAATAGGCTGCTACAGGATTTCCAATAGGATATACTAGTTCTCCTACAAGATCCCTTAGTTCTCCTACAAGATCTCCTGTTTTACTACAAGAAGTTATAGATTTACTATACGAAATTATAATTCATAAAATGACCAAGCAAATCAAATCCAAATTGGATGAGACAAATTTTGTTATTTACTAGGATGTCTTAGGTCTCCATTCCAAGTGGAATCACTCAAAAAGACCTATGTTAACCCATGCTAAAAAATAGCAAAAAATTACTAGTCTAAAATCTAGAAATTCGAGAACTAGTGAGATAGTAAATCCATCAAATGCCTAACCTAATCAAGTGAAAATTCAATGGGGTAAATATTTTTATTAAATATAATTTTTTTTTGATCTAATGCAAGTGGAACCAACTCGATTGAAGCTCATTAGCATGCTCTAAAAAATATTATAAATTTACTACTATTTGTCACAAAGGAGTTCCAGAAATCTAGATTTGAGAATAAGAAGACTAATCCAAGTAACTCAATTATTACTATGACCTTCCAAATATTTTCCAAGGATTAAATGATGCTTTTTATCTTTCAAAAGAACTTACATCAACCATTTAACCCAATCCTACAACAAGAAACCATTAATACTAAATGCAGAAATAGAAAGAAATAAAAACAAGAGATGCATGTGAATAAGAAGTGAAAAGAAGGAAAGAAAATGATACAAAATTGTTGTGAGGCTCCTGGGATGGCCAAGCCTAAGGAAGCTGAGATACATATGGAGGAGAACAATATTTATAAGTTGAACATGGCACCAATATTCATTATTTTCATGAACACAATTACATCCCTACAAGAAAATACAATAGAGCTGCAAAAATACGAGTTCTCTCCACAAGAAGACTAATGAAAATCTATCCCCTCGAAGAAAATTTGACTTGGTACTTATACAAAATGATTAGGAATCACTCCCCATGAATGGAAGAAGCTTTCCCCACCAAAATCCCTTGATTAGTGGATCTGGTTCCTGTTGTGGCCACAACCACCACCCTATCAAAACTTGCCTTGGCAACAATTTTGAATGGGTCCCCTAAAAGTTGGTCTTCTACCTCTTTGAATGATTTGTTTAGTCCCAGAGAGTTCAACGCATTTTCGAGCCAAGTCTCCAATTCCTAATGGTCAAGACCCCCCCCCTTTTACCTAACCCCTATTGCACAGTCCTCTCATCACCCTTCTTAACCCTCCATTCATTTCCTCTATCGAGACCTTTCCAACCCAAAAAAAACCTCATATCACACGTTACTCCTTTATGACCATTTACAAAGGAAATCCTTCATAAATATGCATAAATCACCCCTTTTCGCTTACCACAATCAACATTGAAACGTAACACATACATGGCTTCTGGACCTAATGATTCTATTAACCAAAATGCATGTATTTAGGGTCCGGAGTCCCATTGCTTATCGTTATCGGTCATGCTCAGGGCTTATGTATATATAGCGCGCTATTATACACCGAACCCGATGGATTTATTAACCATAATATATATATATATATATATATAGCGGGTCCGGAGCCCATTGCAATATCGCAATCAACCTAATCCAAAGCTTTTAAGGCACACAACTGTTTACCGGACCCGCCGATTATTATGAACTAGAGTGTATAGCATTTCAAGTCTGGTCTTATGGCCAGACATGGTTTTCCCATATATTCTTTTGTTTTTCGAAAAACATTGAAGTCCCGGTTTTCAAAGGCAATCCTATTATTACGAACCCGCAGGCGATATTAACACACACACATATATACACATCGGGTCCGAGACCATATCACATATCACAATCGGTGGGGTCCCGGGGCTTTATATTAAATGGTGCTCCCCTATACTCGGACCTAATGGTTTATTAACCGCGAATATATATATATATATATATATATTATAATATATATATATAATATATATATATATATATATATATATATATATATATATTTAATATATATATATATATATTATATATATATATATATATATATATATATGTTTCGAGTCCGGGACCCAATTGCTTATCGCCTATCGGCGGGTCTGGGATTTATATATATGGTGCACCATAACCACTCGGACCCACCGATGATTATAAATCTGGACATATAAATTTTCAAGTCCGGCCCAATAGCCAGACTCAGGGTTTCTCCGTGTATTCTTATGTTTTCGAAAAACATTGAAGTTGGGGCTTTTCAAAAGGAAATATATTGTGGACCCGCCAGGGCTATTAAGTGCCATTTACATATATTTCGGGTCCTTCTACTCTGATCCTCCATCGTTGATCTACCCCTCGTGGATCCAACGGTCCACGCAAATTTCGGGTGAACTAGTTGCTCGAGGAATACCGGCCCGAAAAGCGGTATCCTATTTCCTCCTAGCTGCCATGTGTCGTTTGAAGAATGGAATCGGGGCCATCCTCACAATATCAGTTACCACTTATGACCTCTTCCAAAATACCATCTGGTTCTATGTTTTACAGTGATTTTCAATATAAACCGAGTTTTTCTTGTGGGACTTAATCTATGCATAAATTTAAAAATCAGGGGTTGATTCTTTCACGTTTGATGTAATAAAAGTTCAATAGAGGCAAGACTTATGTTTTAAATAATTTTTTTTGTATTTTTATAAGCATGACTGGTGTTTTTTATTTCTGCAGACAAGGAGTAACGGACGCACAAGCGGATCCAGAGAACCCTTATATGTGGATGTGTTTTGTTGAAAGAGCTAGCCTTTGGCATTTTCAGTTGGTTTCTAGGTGTTGCTTTCGTATTCTGAAAGTGAAACTGCCCCAGATCTCATCATGAAGATATGACACATGGTCATCCTCTTCTAATCAACACCTATTCATTTCCCCAAGAAATGAAGCATTCCAGTGACCGGAGACTCCTTCTACGTGTCAGCAGTGACACCGGTGGTTCTACCATTGTGTATTATGATCGGTATACTGAAGAGAACAGGGGAAGGCAAAAGGTCAGGGGGGCTGAAGCATAAATACTACCTCCAAATAGGAGAGAGGGGATTTTTGTTTGGAGAAACAGTTTTGATTTATTGTGAATAAAGAGGATTGTTTGGTTCGAGAAGGAGCCTGTTGTCTCCAATTTGTTTCCCCTTTATCTAATATGTTTAGAATCAGTATGTTGTTGTTGATATGAAGACAAATGTGATTTGCTTTGTGCATATTGATAACTAACTATTCATGGTTATTCATGGTTATTTGAATGTAATTCAATAGCATTAATAATTCATGGAAGGTTGTTGATTCCAAACTTGTTAAACACCAGTTGCAAGTGTTACTTGTATGGAAAGGAATGTATATTCTTGTTTAAGTAATGGCATTGTAATTAGGATTTAATATAACCTTGTTCTTAAGTGGACCAATAATTGATTCATTTGGACTTGAGATTTATATATGGTGTTTAACCTCCTTTTGTTTTTCTCCTGCAAGATAGATTAGGATAATTAGGACTAGATTAGAGTAGTTAGAAGTAGTGTAGATGGGATTTAATACATAGTGGTTAGCTATTTTATTTTGTTGATTTAATTGAAGTCTTCTTCCTAGAATAAATCTTTCAACACCTATTATGGTTCACGGGGTCTCTTAAAACCCGTTGGAACTAGCCATCCCAAACGAAAGCAGGCCTAATTGGGGTCTGTGATTGGGTTAGTTCCCCTTGTTGGTATAGCGCAAATTCGCCATGTCAAAAAATTGGTGCTAGAAGGAGGACCTGAACCGTCGTCCACAACTTTTCAAGATTAATACATGGATTGTGAAGGTCAAAAAGACCCTTCCTCTCATTCGGAAAAGCCTCATTTCGAAGAAGAGACACTGTGGGAGTATCCTGTCACTCAGGAACAACCAGTCAGAAGACTTACTCAGGCTTATGCTCATTCCCTATCATAGCTCCCTATCTTTCAATATTTACCTCCGACAATAAAAAGAAATCCAAGGGTCTACCACATAAATGAAGAAATATCTGCAGCCCCTTCTCTTGAAGATATTGTGCTTGATTCTTTGCAGAGTATCGACTCTCCTTGGGAAGAAATTCCTAAGGATTCCCCTTCTGAAGGCAATCCCTGACCTGATTTGGAAAATCATAACGAAGAAACCCTCAACCAGAACATCCCTATCCTTGATATGGCTAGTATTCCTCAACCAGGTGGAAACCAACTCCCACCTCCTCCGGGAGCACTACCTCCCTGGCTCGCTCAGGATGCCATGGTGATACCTGGGCAGCAGCATCCCTTACCCAAGAATGCAAAAATAGTATTGCCTAAATTCGACCCCAAGTGGGGAGACACCGCTGAAAACCATATTCATTCTTTCTTCTTGGTCATACACATGTTGGGGGTAGCTGATGAAGATATAGTTTGTTGCTTATTCCCTTTTACCTTGATTGGTGCAGATTCCATATGGTACTTTAGCTTGAGAACAAGATCAATCACTTCGTGGGATGCCTTTCAACAGGCCTTTTTAGACAAATATGGCGATGACAAAACCCCTGCGGCCTTAGTTCTAGAACTATCCCGTTTGAAAATGGAAACCAAAGAAAGTCAAGGATTTTAACATCCAGTTCAACACCTTGTTCAACAGAATCTGGACCACCACTAGACCTACTAAGGAGGTGCTCATGGAATTTTACATCACTACTCTCCTTGTCCCTACTGCGATGTGGGTCAAGAGGAGTAACGCACAAACCTTACAAGGTGCTATCGATGTAGCAGTAAAAGTCAAAAATGAAATGCTCAATCTCACAGCATGCCACCCTACAACCGGAGAAAAGAAAGCCTCTAAAGTATCCAAGAAGAATAATGGGAGTGATAACGAAGGGGTTGAAACCAAAGAAAAGGATACCACAGATGTAGAAGGTTTGCATCGGATCATTAAGAAGTTGAAAAATACAGTCATCGATATGAAAAAGAATTCTAGAGAGAGTGAAAGCGGGAGTGGAGGAGAGTATAACAATAGAAAAACTTTCAAACCTTTCTATCGTAAGAAGGCAAAAGGTGGTCATGGTCCACTTCCACTGCCTGCTCCACCCAATGAAGGGAATTTAAATATAGAAGAGATGCCTCTT
Source organism: Pinus taeda (assembly GCA_000404065.3). Taxonomy (NCBI): domain Eukaryota; kingdom Viridiplantae; phylum Streptophyta; class Pinopsida; order Pinales; family Pinaceae; genus Pinus; species Pinus taeda. Next base: position 3,497 of record APFE031643888.1, on the reverse strand, counting down.
ATCAAATCGCTCCTTAACTAGGAAGAACCTATAGTGGAGCTAGAGCCAGAACAAGAAGATGAGGAAGAATACCAAGCAGAGGAGCCCTTGGAAGAAGAATCTCAAATCAATGTACTGTGGGATTTCTATACAAATGAGAACGATGATGACCAAGGATACAGTATGGCAGAGATCCACACTAATGAAATCCACACACGAAGCAATGGGCCACTTACGGGTGTGATGAAGCTTGTAGATCAAACCAAGAAAGGTGTCTGCCCTGTGAAGGCACCCACTCCCAAAGTCCCTATTGAGAAGGGTAGATCTAGTGGTGAGTCCAAGAATTCCCCAATAGAAAACTATCTAGAGAAATAAAATGCATCTCCCACTGCAATAAAGGAAACTCAAAGTGGTAATCTCCCTCCTAAGAATGGAAAAACTGGTATGTTCACTCTGCCCTATCTTGTTTATAACATTGATTACAATATTGTGGATGATCTTAAGAAATCTAGGGCTAATATCGCATACTTTGATTTGTTGAAATTAATGCAGAAAATAGATTTTCTCCTGAAATATATGAATGAGCGGAATTGCAAAATCCCACCATCTCGAGCAGCCAAACCCGAAAGTCAGTCCCTAGACCGATTAGTACTCCCAGCACAGCCCATCTGGTTGGAGTTTGCATGCACCAACAACATAGTAGAATATGAAGGCTTGCTACAGGGCCTGAAGAAATCCATTGTTATGAAGGTGAAAAATATTAAAGTCTTTAAAGACTCACAGATAATCGTGGATCAGGTAAGGAAGAGGATACACTACAATTCGCCAAACCTAGTAAGGTACCAGCATGAGGTATGGGGCTTAATTGAAAATTTTGATTATTTTAATATCACACACATACCTCGAGGGCAAAACCAAGATGTTGATTTGATGGCTAGTATGACTGCTAAAAGTTTTCCTGATTTTAGATTGAAGAAGAATAAATGTTATGTTGAATTGATTTTTAGACCATCCGTGCCTGATAACATCTCAAACTAGCAGGTGTTCGAATATTACAAGAAAATCCTTGAGTTCTCTCACTGCAAGAAGACTTTCAAGAATGCAGTCATTGTTGAATAAGAACATGATAGGCTTATGAATGAGAAGGAAGGTGAGGAAAAGGATCAGTTCAATACAATCCCCAAGTCAGTTTTCAAGATGGAGGACTTGTATGATATGTATGATAAATTCAAGAAGCCAACTAATTGAAAAATGCATAGCTCATCCATGAAGTAGGAATCGGTCAACCTTGGGACCAAAGAAGACCCAAGAACTATTAATTTGGGCTTGGGGTGCTCTCCACAAGAAAAGACTGCATTTGTCAAGCTATTTAAAGAATACAAGGACATCTTTGCATGGACATATGGAGACCTAAAAACCTTTGATACCAGTGTTATGTAGCATGTAATCCCTTTGGAAAAGGAGGTCAGACCCTACCAACAAAAGTTGTGTAAGATGCATCCAAGCCTAGAACCATTGGTGAAGAAAGAATTAAACAAAATGTTGGATGCTAAAATCATTTTTCTTGTCAGACACACATGTTGGGTAGCCAATCTCATGCCAGTAAGGAAGAAAAATGGAGATGTCAGGCTATTTATCAATTTCAGAAACCTAAACAAAGCATCAAAAAAGGATAACTATCGTGTCCAACTATGGAACACATCCTTCAGTGCATTTCTAGGTCTGAAATGTTGTCCATATTAGATGGGTTTCAGGATATAATCAAGTATTGGTATCTCATGGGGATCAGCTGAAGACAACCTTCAACACTAAATGGGGGACCTACGCATATCGTAAAATGCCTTTTGGACTTATTAACGCAGGCACCACATTCCATAGAGTTGTGGACATAGCTTTCCGAGGGTTGATTAACAGATTAGTAGTGGTTTGCATGGATGACATCACTGTGTATTCATATAACAGAAGGGATCATATTTATCACCTGAGACAGATTTTTGAAAGATGCAGAAGGTATGGAATATCATTGAATCCCAAGAAGAGCATCTTCGTAGTCACAGAAGGGAAACTATTGTGTCATATCCTCTCTAAAGAAGGGATTGTTATTGATCCTGAAAGAATAGAGACCATCATGAGAATACAACCCCCTGCAGATAAGAAGGCCATGCAATCCTTCTTTGGGAAGATCAATTTCGTTAGAAAATTTGTCTCAAATTTCGTGGAAAAAGTGTGCCCCATGCAATTGATGATGAAGAAAGATGTTGTGTATAAATGGAGTGATGTAGCTAAGAAAGCGTTTCGGTGAATCAAGGAAGCCATCGCTGAAGCTCCTGCATTGGTTAGCCCCAATTTCGGCAAGGAATTCTTCTTGTACACTTTTGCTTCTGATGTTTCATATGTCGCAATACTCACTCAGAAAAATAATAAAGGCAACGAAGTCCCTATTTCTTATATGAGCTCTAATCTCCAAGGGGCAGAACTTAACTACCCAGACGTGGAGAAACAAGGCTTTGCAGTTTTCAAGGTCGTAAAACATTTCCGCCCCTATTTACTAAAGGCCGAGACCAAAGTAATCATTCCCCATCCTATTGTAAGAGCCCTCCTCATGCAGAAGGAAATGGGTGAACGGAGAGGGAATTAGATAACCGCCCTTCAAGAGTTTGACCTTGAGATTAAGCTAGCTTTGGTAGTTCGAGGGCAGGGACTTTGCAAGCTAGCAGCAAAAGCCTTGTTAGATAAAGAAGGAGCATCTGAAGAACCAGAAACATAGAGCATGCAATATGCACAAATGGAATACAGGGAGGAGCCCCTGTGCATTACGAAGCCCTAATTTATGAGAGAGAAACGTCGAAAGCCCTTTTGGACCCCGAGTCATGGTACTACGACATACACTTTTATCTGATACGAGGATCATGTCCTGAACATATGGATGCATCACAAAGGAGAGCACTCAGATTGAAATCCAATCAATATCATTTGACCAATAACATATTATACAAAAAATAATAATAATAATAATAAAATTTAAACTTAATTAATTTTAATTAAAATTAAAATTAAAAACTAAATAAATAAAATAAAAATAAAAATAAAAATATAAAACATAAAAAACTTAAAAAAATTATGATCGAATCTGACTAAGATGTTTGGAATAAGGATGATGTCAACCAATGTCTTGAGGAACGTAAATGCATTGACCAAGTGACAAAAACCAATTCAATACCTAGTAGGTGGTCACTATGGTAGAGAGACCACTACTCACAAAATACTAAGAGCCGAATATTATTGGCCCACAATCTTCAGAGACTCACATGCCTATGCTCACAAATGCGGAGTGTGTAAAACCGTTGCGAGACAAGAAAGAAAGCTTGTTGTCCCTGTAGGAAGTTACAGGGTAAGTTCCTCAGATAGAACACCAAAAGGACACTACTCACAAACAGATCACAGATCAATACACCAGTGTTTTGACGTGGTTAAAACCCTCAGAGAGGGAAAGAGTCCACGTACTGCGCCAACGTGGC
>APFE031643883.1:62213-81963 GCA_000404065.3 Pinus taeda | reverse complement strand
CTTTTTTGATGTCTTTCTCTCATTTCCAAAGCTTGTTTTGAAGAGCTGAGGTCTGAGACTTGCTTAGGAGGCTGGTATAGGTGGTGATAGACCCATACCGACTGCAAATAATCAAGGTGACTATATTTTTGTGTAACACCACCTCTGTTTGGCCATCTATTTGTGGATGAAAGGCTATGCTTTTCTTCAGTCTAGTGTCCTTCAATTCCCACAGACTTGACCAAAACTTCCCACAAATCGAGAATCTCAATCATATACAATAGAAGTGGGCAATCCAAAATGAACCCATACATGCTGACAGAACAACTTTGTTATTTGTTTTGTTGTAATTTGTTTGTTACAGGGTATTAAAATACACATTTTGCTGAACCTATCCACAATAATTTATAAATAGTCATGACCTTTTCTAGATTTAGTTAATCCCTCAACAAAGTCCATGGAAATACTTTCCCAAGGATGAGAAGGAACTGGTAGTGGAGTGTACAAGCCTAGTTTTTTATTGATGGGATTGCTTTTAGCACACATGGTACACCCTCTTACATATCTAGAAACCATTTCATTCATTCTAGGTCAATAACAAAATCTTTGTAGCTATGCAACTATTTTACTTACACTAAAGTGACCTGATATTAGAGAAGTGTGTGCTTCTCGAATTATCTTTACTCTTTGACTTTGAGGTGTTAGGTTCCTATACCAATAGGTTTCATATATCACGATTGACTTAGTTGTCTCTGAAATATGTACATACATTTGTTTCTACAAATGTTTTTCATATTTGTAAAAAATAAAAAAATCAAAAGATGTAAAGAGGGTATACCCTAAAAGAAAACTCAAAGTGTAAAAAGAATAAAGAAAAGGTCAAAAAATGAAAGAAAATGAACCCCGACAAAAAGAAAAGACCATAAAAGTGTGCAAGTCTAAATGTCACTATTTTTTAGTTTTGTATAATAAAAAATTGTGTGCAGCTTGTCACTTATGCCACAATCAATGAATAGTCAAATAGTTTAAGATTTACTAGTTCATATTTTCAATTTCATGTTTTAGAAGAGAATAAAGATCTGACCAACAGTGTAATCTTGACAGATAAGTAGATAGGTAGAGTAAATAAACGGAGCTCAACAGTGTAATCTGAGCCCTTGGATGTAATAAGTGTAGACTTAGATAGGCATCACCATGTAAAAGAAAATAAAGTTTGATAAGGGTTTTCCAGTCTAAGTGCACCCTAATAAAGAAGTGAAAATGCTAGGATAAAGTAGGTAGGGTAAGTAGATGATGGCTGTAGAATAAATGTGTGGTGAATGGTTAAGTTTAATGCTTAAATCTTTTGCTTTCATCACTTGGACAAAGCACAACTCACATGGAAGACACGTCAAGCAAAAAAAGTAAAAAATAATTAACTTCCCTACTCATTTCCCCTAAATCTTCAATAACTCTCTAAGCACTAAAGGTAATTACCAAAGTTAGAGGGGCTCAGAGCATTTCTCTGACTTTTGGAGGGACCAGACCCTCGGCCCAATAATTTGTAATGCCTAAGTGATTGAGCCCCTTCATCAATAATCGCTCAAAAAATAGAACACCCTCCATATAAACCTTCATATTCACTTAGCCTAAGTTTTAAATATGTATGATGAAAATGTTTTTAACTTAGCGTGCATTTCACAAAGTCTTATTAACCACTAATTCATATTATTATGTAATTCCCCTATATAAAGAAACACTACCCATTCCTGTATTATTATAAATATACAAAACCCCAAATATTATATATCCCACCTCGATGGTTAAATATAATCATAATAAAGTCCATAAACAGAATTAATTAACCAATCCATGGTTAATTAAGAACCCGACCCCTACCATACTAAAACAATGATTAATTAATCCCCACGATTAATTAATAACTTTCGAACCAATCAAATCACCCTCGATATGATTAACTTCTTTAACTATATTGGGCTTGCCCTCTGTTAACCTTCTGCCACTTCACCTCTCCGATAGGCATCCGATTGGATCCCATAGATCTGACGGTCATCGCTCATATCGCACGGGCCTCCATGGTCGACCTTTAGTGCATGATGGCAAGTGGTTTGGTGAACAGTACCATCACTACGTGTCAAAAGATGTGTGGAATCATGCGGTCCTCCCTAAAAACCACTTCCCTCCCAGAAGCGATGCGATGAAACCTGCTTACCGCCTCCCATAAATGACAAAATGTCTCGTCATTCAATTGATACCAACTGTCATTATTGTTAACCCACTAATATCAACCATTTACTCATTTAAACATGAAAACCCCCGTTTTTCTCATTTTCACATGATTGTGCAGTAAAATCCTATGTAACCCATCTGCACCACCTGAAGCCTTTGTTAACCGATTCAAGCATGTTTTACCTCCCGAAAAGCATTCTGGACTCATTCCATAGACCTTTCAGGCTCAAATGAAACCTTTTCGACCTCCCCTGCAAGCCAATGCTTTCGTAACAATTTTTGTTTTGTTTTACAGGTGATTAGAAGACCACAGCCTTGGATAAATAGTCTTAATACTAGTCATAAGACCTGTTTACTCCAAGATTGTTACCAGGTCTATTCAAACAAAGATGGAAGATAAAATATACAGTAAAAATACAAGCAAAGGAAACATGAAATTAGATGATTTACTGTTGAAACAGATAGTAAAAACCTAAACTACACATTGAAGGTAAAATGACACAGTAAAAAACAGTCAAAGTGTATCAGGGTTAAAGAGTATCAGATTGAATACCAAGTCAATTAAATCATCTAGGATTAAGATAAACAACAAAGAAGACAATTACAAAGCATAGCATACAAATTCATGTCAAAATGAAGATAGATGAAAAACAGAGTGGTAAAAGTAAATAGTAAACAATAAACAGTAAAAGTAAACATGAAGACATTAAGAGTTAAACAAATATGAAAACAATTTCACCAGCTACAATGAATTTTAACCAAAGTAAAAGTGAAAAATATTTGAAAGGAATTTAAGGTTAAAAGATGAAATCAGAGCAAAAATGGTACATTCTTCATAAATTTCTTGTTTGAGTCATAGTTTTGCCGAAACTATTATGGCCAATCCAAGAAGTATTTCGAGAAACTAGAGGAGATTTTTGTTCCTAACAAGCTAATCTACAAAAATCTATCTCACTTTTTACACAATTATTACACGAAGGGAGATAAGTGCATGTCTTCACAACCTATTTTTCGGTTAGTGCAAAGTCCTGTTTTTGACATCTTTTTGCAGGGAATATTGTTAACAGTTGGAGCTACATTTTTGGAAACTGAGAGAGGTTTATCTCAAAAACATTCTTATATACAATAACCTCTTTCATATTTTATATATATATCACAAATTGAGATATACAAGCGTATCATTGGACCCTAAGTTTGTATAATTTCTGGGGCAGAATGCACAAAGGAAGGATGCAGTTAGTGACTGGGATGCTTTATTATCAATTCAGAGTTGCTACCAAATTTTACTCTCTCTTCTTCATCACCATAAATCCATAAACATATTTCCAAATATATTCATTAGTTTTGAATGTCCTTTATTTAAGTTATATTATTGTAAAACAGTTTGATATATTTGTAAACCAATCTTGATATTTTTTCAACATATTTCAATTTACAATTAGTATAAACACTTCTTCATTTGAAGTATTTTGGGTGGATTCTTAGACATTTCTATAGACTCTTTATTTTAGAAAAGAAGTGTTGTTGAACAACTATTGCATGGCATGCTGGACAAAGTAATAAAGCAAAAGAATTTTATAGGATTCTTGTGTCAAACGAGAAATAAATAAGTATTCTATATCTTATGTTTTTACAGTTTTATTGTTTAAATATTCATATGTGTTCCATATCTGAATGATAAACGAAAAAATATATTTCAGAAAAAGCTTCACTACATTCTATCTTTAAAATCGTTTATATTCTTAATGTTTTCTTCCAAGCTATCATAGGTAGGGAATTCTTAATTGCTCTCTGTTTTTTAGTTTGTCATTGTGGCCACTTAACAAAGAATTCATAATTGCTTTTTGTTAATGATCACCCACTTTCCCTAATCTTGAACTTTGTTGAAGGATTCTTAATTGCCCTTCCTCTTTTTCAAGACCATTTCACCCTTTAAGCTATCATTTGTATCTTGTTTAACTATCTTTCCTTGTGAATCCCTCCTTTGTTGAATCAACCTGATCCAGTTAAGCCATCTTCAGTTGACTCCATAGCCCAATGGCCTAAAATACTTTGTTCTACCCATCTACTCTTGAATTCCACCACCAAACAAAATCAAAACCCCCCAAGCTTTCATAACTAGCCTAATATCCCATAAACAAAGGTAAATCATAAAGAGAGAGCCCTCTCTGAGTATAGATTGGCTAGATTATGTACTTAAAAGTTGGTTTGTGGTTACCTCGGAAATTTATTTCTTTAACCTTGAGAAAATTCTGAGTGATAATATAGTGGCAACCATATTAGCGAAGAAAAATTCCGAAGTTAAAATACACCTTTGAGAAAGCACTAGATTAAATGCTTTATGTATTTTACAGGAATGATTTGAAGTTATTTACTATTTTTCTTCAAAATTGTTTTATAGGTTTAGATTTAATCTATGATGGTGGACAATGATCAAACACACAAAGGCTAAAATCATCCACCTGGTGACTCCACATCAATTCCACAACTAAGACTCCACTGGAGGAATGAACCTGAAAGAACAATATGAAAAGATCAGGCTTTTAACTTGGATTGTTATCCAAGACATTATGCTCTTCCTAAATTGATAGAGTTTTCCAATGTATATTGTATTTTAGAGAATATTTTAGATTAATTTTTTAATTATTTTCCTTTGAAAATTGTAAATATGTATCATTGTTTTGAATCTTATGATGATCACTTTCCAATCAAGAAGCCTCAAATACTCAAGACTCCACTACTAAAAGAATCCTTAGTTTTTGAGAACCTATGGTGACCCAATTTTAGCATTGAGTGTTTTCAAGATGAATTCAATTAATCAACGCAGGTATGCTCCTTTGGACAGGTCAAAGATTCTAGGTTTTCCAAATCCTTTGCCCAACTTTAATTGGTCACAAAATCTTGCATTATTAAAAATGAAATAGGAGATAATGTTGATTTACATTTATTAAAATTTCATATGCACATTCGAAAGTTTAAAGTCAAATTCCATGAAGATTGTCTTATGAAAATATTTATGGTAACTTTAGAAGAAAAAGCTAGATCTTTGTATGAAAATCTACCAGCCTCTGGCATATGTTCTTTAAAGCATTTTCACGTTGCATTTCATGACAAATACAAAGAAAGTTATTCATCTCTATTGCTAATTCAAGACTGTTGTGACAATTTTGAAAGTTTTATTCAATATCTTGAAAATTACTATGATGATGATGATCAATTCATGGATCATGAAATATTAGAGGTTTTAGAAGAAAATCCTTTTCAAAAAGTGGAAGCCTTGCTTGAATTATCTTCCCCTCAGAAAGAAAAAGATGATGTATGTTGTTCAAAGGCCCATGAAGTTTCCCCACAAGAAACAATTCTTGCAGCACAACAAACTGATCAGAATAAAGAAGAAATTCAGTTCCCTGAACTTTCTCAATAGAAAATGCAATGAAAACCAACAACAGTCCGGAGATCTAGAGGTAGAGGTGATAGAGCTTAAAAGTATTAAACCACAAGACCATCTTCAGCAAGTAGTGGTTTCTTCAAAAATTAAGGACGAGTTAAATTTATTTGATGAAAACCATGTCACAAATTTTCTTTCCTTGCGTGTAAATGAAATAAGACAACGTACTTTGATAGATCATGATCTTTCATCTAAAATTAATGAGACTTTGCAACTCCTTTGCAAGCTTCTATATGACAAAGATAGTGATAAGGATTTTCTTGTTGTATGTGATAAGGTTGTTATATTTGATGAAGATCAAGAGTATTCAGAGCACTTGGTTACATTGGATAATAAGGAGGAGAAACAATTGGCCAATCACTTAAATCAAGCAGCAGTTTGGAATGAGGTTTGTTTTCCTGGTACAAATAATCTAGAAGATCTTATATGGTAGGATTACCATTATCCTTTGGTCAATATATTGTAGCCATCAGTACAAGAAGAGATTAAGAATCATGAACAAATTCCTGCTAATTCCAACTACCATAGATTAGAAGATAGATTTATAAAGCAATATGTGGAGGAGAAATCTCCCGATCTAATGTGTGTGTTTGATAATATTACTTCTTTTGATGATTTTCCCAAATATGATCAGTATGATGATAATTATGTTCTTCAAATCCAAACTAAATTTATAGAGCAATTGGAGGCTAGTTTGGGGAATAAGGAAATCCAGTTTCACCAACTTGAGAATATTGATCAACTTGTTCATTTTAGCTATGAAAGTGAGGAAGAAAATGTAGAAAATTTGGAAATAAGTGAAGCTTCTTTGGCTCTTTATTTTGAATCATTTCAGTTTTTAAAGGGAATGTGGTATAAAATCTCTAAAAAAAAGGGTGAGCAGACTGTAGAAACTTATGAAGTTCCATTCAAACCTATATGTGATAAGTTGCATCAATCCTTCCAAGTTTTTCATGATCCCATAACTGATGAGTTTGATAATGAATGCAATCATAATTTTTCTCCATTAACAGACTATGAGAGTCAAAATCAAGATGATAATGGTTTCACCAGACAGACATTTCAATCAATAAAAGTATCATCACAATGCTCATCTGAAAGTCTGCAGGGTGGTAAAGATAAAAGTGGCATTTCAGTTTCATGGCATGGAGGCTATCCAGAACAATTATATAGCTATTTGAATCGGTCTAAAAATAGTGTGCACATTTTGGAGGATCCTTTTGTACAAGTTTTGGAGCCTATAAAGGAAAGTAAGTATTTCCTTATCTTATCTTTGGTTGACAAGGTTATATTTGATTTCAAGATCTCAATTTTAACCACAAACAAGCACATGCAACAAAAGTCACCAATGTATATGATGCTTGAGGGGTTGCATTGGTTGTTTCATTTTATCTAACCAATAGCCAAATAGCTGATTAGAGTAAGTAGATAGGATTTCAGTTTGAATAAATTCAGTTTCCATCAGCGAGTATATGTTAGATCAGGTTTCAGTTTGCAGAAAAGGCTACAATTTTAATTCAAAATTTTTAGTCACAAAGATTATGAAATAGAGCATATACATGTGTAGCTTGTCACCTATGCCACAATTCATGGATAGTCAAATAGTTTAAGCTTGACTAGTTCATATTTTCAGTTTCATGTTTTAGAAGTAGAGAATCAAGGTCTGACCAAACAGTGTAATCTTAGTAGATAAGTAGAGAGGTAGAGTAAATAAAAGGAGCTCAACAGTGTAATTTGAGCCCTTGGATGTAATAAGTGCAAACTTAGATAGGCATCACCATGTAAAAGAAAAGAAAGTTTGATAAGGGTTTGCCAATCTAAGTGCACCCTAATAAAGAAGTGAAAATGCTAGGATAAAGTAGGTAGGGTAAGTAGATGATGGTTGCAGAATAAATGTGTGGTGGATGGTTAAGCTTAATGCTTAAATCGTTTTCTTTTATCAGTTGGACATAGCACAACTCACATGGAAGACACATTAAGCAAAGAAAGTAAAAAATAATTAACTTCCCTATTCATTTCCCCTAAATCTTCACTAACTCCCTAAGCACTAAAGGTAATTACCAAAGTTAGAGGGGCTCAAAGCATTTCTCTGACTTTTGGAGGGACCGGACCCTTGACCCAATAATTTGTAATGTCTAAGTGCTTGAGCCCCTTCATCAATAATCACTCCCCTTCATAAGTTATTCATTTCCCTAATAAATCTTTTCCTAAGTAAAATTCTATTTTACTTAGGGAAAATAGAACACTCTCCATATAACCCTTCATATTCACTTAGCCTAAGTTTTAAATATGTATGATAAAAATGTTTTTAACTTAGCACACTTTTCACAAACTCATATTAACCACTAATTCATATTATTATGTAATTTCCCTATATAAAGCAACATTACCCATTCTCGTATTATTATAAATATACAAAAACCCCAAATATTATATATCTCTTCCCAATGGTTAAATATAATCATAATAAAGTCCATAAATGGAATTAATTAACCAATCTGTGGTTAATTAAGAATCTGACCCCTGCCATACTAAAACAAGGATTTATTCCCCATGATTAATTAATAACTTTCGAACCAATCAAATTGCCCCCGATATGATTAACTTCTTTAATTATATTGGGCCTGCCCTTCGTTAACCTTCCGCCATTTCACCTCCCTGACAACCATCTGATTAGATCCCATAGATCTGATTGTCATCGTGCATATCACATGGGCCTCTGCGGTTGACCTTTAGCGCACGATGGCAAGCAATTTGGTGAATAGTACCATCACTACGTGTTGAAAGATGTGTGGAATCGCATGGTCCTCCCTAAAAACCACTTCCTTCCTAGAAGCAATGTGACGAAACCTGCTTACCGCCTCCCATAAATGATAAAATGTCCTGTCATTTAATTGATACCAACTGTCACTATCGTTAAACCACTAATATCAACCATTTACTCGTTTAAACAAGAAAACCCTAGTTTTGGTCGTTTTCACCTGATTGTGCAGTGAAACCCTATGTAACCCATCTATCGCCACCTGAAGCCTCTGTTAACCGATTCAAGCATGTTTTACCTCCTAAAAAGCATTTTGGACTCACTCCACAGACCTTTTAAGCTCAAATGAAACCTTTTCGACCTCCCCTACAAGTCAATGCTTTCTTAACAATTTGTTTTGTTTTACAGGTGATCAGAAGAACATAGACTTGGATAAACAATATTAATACTAGTCATAAGACCTGTTTACTCTAATATTGTTATCAGGTCCATTCAAACAAAGATGGAAAATAAAACATATAGTAAAAAGACAAGCAAAGGAAACATGAAATTAGAAGATTTACTGTTGAAACAGAGAATAAAAACCTAAACTACACATTGAAGGTAAAAGGACATAGTAAAGAATAGTCAAAGTGTATCAGGGTTAAAGACTATCAGATTGAATACCAAGTCAAATAAATCATCTAGGATGAAGATAAACAACAAAGAAGATAGTTACAAAGCATAGCATACAAATTCATGTCAAAGTGAAGACAAATGAAAAACAGAGTGGTAAAAGTAAATAGAAAATAGTAAACAATAAAAGTAAACATAAAGACATTAAGAGTTAAACAAAGATGAAAATACTTTCACCAGCTACAATGAAGTTTATCCAAAGTAAAAGTGAAAATTAGTTGAAAGGAATCTAAGGATTAAAAGATGAAATTAGAGCAAAAATGGTACATTCTTCATAAATTTCCTATTTGAGTCATAGTTTTGCAAAAACGATTGTGGCCAATCCAAGAAGTATTTCGAGAAACTAGAGGAGGTTTTTGTTTCTAACAGGCTAATCTACAAAAAGGTATCTCACTTTTTACATAGGTATTACCAAAAGGGAGACAAGTGCATGTCTTCACAGCCTATTTTTCGGTTTGTGCAAAGTCCTGTTTTTGACATCTTTTTGCAGAGAATATTGTGAACAGTTGGAGCTGAATTTTGGGAAACTGAAAGAGGTGTATCTCAAAAACATTCTTATCTAAAATAACCTCTTTCACTTTTTACATATCTATCATGGTTTGAGATATACAAGCATATCATTGGACCCTAAGTTTGCAGAATTTCTGGGGCAGAATGCACAAAGGAAGGATGCGGTTAGTGACTGGGATGCTTCATCATCAATTAAAGTTGCTGCCAAATTCTACTTTCTCTTATTCATCACCATAAATCCATAAACATAGTGCCAAATAGATTCATTAGTTTTGAATTTCCTTTATTTAAGTTCTATTATTGTAAAACGGTTTGAGAAATTTCTAAACCAACCTTGATATTTTTTTCAAGATATTTCAGTTTAAAATTAGTATAAATACTTTTTCATTTGAAGTATTTTGGGTGGATTCTTAGACATTTCTATAGACTCTTTATTTTGGAATAGAAGTGTTGTTGAACAACTATTGTATGGCTGGCTGGACAAAGTAATAAGGTAAAGGACTTTTACAGGATTCCTGTATCAAACGAGAAACAAATAAGTATTCTATATCTTATATTTTTACAGTTTCTTGTTTAAATATTCATGTGTTCCATATCTGAATGATAAGCGAAAAATTATATTTCAGAAAGAGCTTTACTGCATTATGTCTTTAAAATTGTTTATATTCTTAATGTTTTCTTCCAAGCTATCATAGGTAGGGAATTCTTAATTACTCCTTGCTTTTTAGTTTATCATTATGGTCATTTAACAAAGAATTCTTAATTGCTTTTTGTTAATGATCACCCACTTTCCTTAATCTTGAACTTTGTTGAAGGATTCTTAATTGCCCTTCCTCCTTTTCAAGACCATTTCACCCTTTAAGCTATCATTTGTATCTTTTTTAGCTATCTTGCTCTATGAAGCCCTCCTTTGTTGAATCAACCTGATCCAGTTAAGCCATCTTTAGTTGAATCCATAACCCAATGGCCTGAAATACTTTGTTCTACCCATTTGCTCCTGAATTCCACTACCAAACAAAATAAAACCCCCCCAAGCTTTCATAAGTAGCCTAATATCCCATAAACAAAGCTAAATCATAAAGAGAGAGCCCTCTCTGAGTATAGATTAGCTAGATTTTGTACTTAAAAGTTGGTTTGTGGTTACCTCGGAAATTTCTTTCTTTAACCTTGAGAAAATTCTGAGTGATAACATGAGGACTGCATAACTTTTCAAAATGATATAAGAGTTGGTCCTTAACATGATAATCCAATTATTCTAGTTGTTTTCCATGACTTAAAATTGCATATGCATCTTTCAAATCTATATCTTGAGCATACTGTTCAATGTAGCTTTCATGCAATACTAAATTATGCTTAACTATAGTAGATGCATTTATGATTGGTCTAGACAACATATCTACAAATTTATTGTGTATGCCCTTTTTATATCTGATGACAAGATAAAACTGTTGTAGAAAACCCATCAACCTATAGTGTCTTGATTACTGCAACTTAGTTCGTGAGTGTAAATATTGAAGTGGTTGATGATCAGTATGTATATCTGTCTCTTTGCCCATTAAATAATGTTTCCACTTTTTCACACTCTATACTAATGCATACAATTCTTTATCATATGTAGGATAATTAACTACTGCAGAATTAAATGTCTCAAAATGATAACATATGGGTATACCATGCTGCATCAACACTGCTCCCATGGCATAATCACTGACATCCATTTCAATCTGAAAGGGTCTTTGAATATCGGGCAGTGCTAGTGCTGGTGCTATACTAATCTTTTTTTTCAAGGTGTCGAAGGCTTTCTGTTGTTTGCCTCCCCACTGAAACACCTTGTTCAATCCTGTTAAAGCATGTAAAGGAGCTGCAATCAAGAAAAAGTTAGAAATAAACTTTCTCCAATACTATGTTGCTCCTAGGAAGCTTCTAACTTCTATAGCATATTTGGGTTTAGGCTAGTTTACAATGACTACAACCGTAGAGGGATCTATCTTCAATTCACCACCCCCTATAATATGACCCAAATAATTCAAAAATGTTTTGCCAAATTCACACTTTGATAGCTTAACAAAAATATTTTCTCTTTTCAAAACATCTAAAGTTTGCTTTACATGTTTCAAATATTTTTCCCATGTTTTACTAAATACAAGAATGTCATCTAGATATAAAATAACAAAATCTACAATAAAAGGCCTCAGTACGTCATCCATTACTCTCATGAAAGTAGCAGGAGCATTAGTTAAGCCAAAAGGAATAACCAACCACTCATACAATCCCTGCTTTCTTTTGAAAGCAGTCTTCCATACATCTTGCTTTGCAACTCTAACTTGATGGTAGCCACTATGCAAGTCCAACTTGGAAAAGTAAACAACTTCTTTCAACTCGTCTAATAGATCATCTATGCGAGGAAGGGGATAATGGTTTTTTATCGTTATCTTATTTAGTGCTTGATAATCAATGCACATTCTCCATGAGCCATCTTTCTTTCTCACCAAGGAAATTGGAGACCCACATGGTGATGTGCTAGGTCTTATGAACCCTTTCTTGAGCAACTCCTATACCTGCTTCTTGATTTTTGCATTCTCTAAAGCGGACAAGTTGTACATTCCGATGACAGGCAATGGAGCATCTTGCTGCAAATTAATATCATGTACTATTTCCTTTTTGGGTGGTAGACCTTTAGGTTCTTGAAATAGTATATCATATTCCGAAACAACTTTTTCTAAATCAGCTTGTTGTTTAGCATCACAACCCTCAAATACATTGGTTTTATCAAGTTTCTTTTCCTTTACAACCATTATTAAAAATTGTTTGCATGAATTTACAATTCTTTTCATCTGCCCTGAGTTTATGAGAGTATAATTATTCTTGAGTTTATCAGCTCTTACAATATATTTGCTTCCATCTTTAACGAGTTGATACTTATTTTCAGCTCTATAGAAAATGGCTTTTCTATCATACAAGTAAGGACTTCCTAAAACAATTCCACATATGTCCAAGGGAACAATATCTATCTCAACCTCATCTACAAATGTTGACCCAAAAGAAAACCTAAATTTACATTATCTAGTCACTTGTAGCTTTGCTTTATCACATAACCAACCCAATGGATATGGCTTCTTGTGAGGTGTGGTTAGTAATCCCAGTTTCTTTACAATTGCTTCAGAAATTGTTTACTTGTGAGCCACTATCAAACAAAGTATCAATCTTTTGATGCTTGGAAACAACTCTAATATGAAAAAGCTCATGCCTTTTCCTCTCATTTTCTTCATTATCACTAGATTGTGTAGAATTACTAGTAGATGCTTCAGAATTTTTACCTTGTATACCTGTGGCTACGATTGTTGTTTCATCCCCTGAGTATGACCCCAAATCCTTCTGAATAGCTGCAACAATCTTCTTCCTTTTGCCATCATACTTCTTGGGTTTCAGCTTTGGATGCAGAATCTAGCAGTGTTCATCATCATGCCCATCCTTCTTGCAGTGAGTGTACGAAGGTTTGGTCTTTTGTACAACATTTGTCTTCCTCTCTTTCCATTTCTTCTTTCTCTTTTCCTTGCTCTTGCTTGCAATGGGTTTTGATGATCCCCCGTTCTTTGGGTTCACATTCTTGCCTCTAGCCTCTAGATGTGTATCTTGAATAGATACCTCATCTATGCTAGTGGGATTAAACATGATAATGGTATGTCTCAAATAACTATGTAGACCACCTATGTACTTCAGCAAAATTTCAGGTGAGTCTAAAGAAATGCCTAGAATCAAAGCTCTTTTTCTAAATTCTTGGGTGTAACTTTGTACACTTTTCCCTTTCAATTGGTGAAGAGTTTGCCAACTCATCATAGCTTGCTGCATATAAGCTAGTGGATAGAATTGTTTTTTAATTGTAGAAACAAATTCATTCTAGGTAGAAAGAATTTTACCATGCTTCTTCAAATCAGCTTGTGTCCTGTCTTCCCACCACACTAGGGTGGTTCCTCCAAGGTGTAGGCTAGCCAGTTGAATCTTTCTCCTTTATGAATCGATGTTCTGCACTCTACAATATACATCAATTTGTCTAATCCAGTTATCCAACTTTTCTACATTCAATTCTTTGTCATAAACGGGCAAATCAAACTTCACATCTAATTTAATCAAAGAAGGTTTCTTCTTTTTCTTTTCAGGGCTTTCTTTATGTGAAGAAGATGATGATGAAGGTGATGATGGGGGAGATGGTGAAGAGGGCTTCTCTTCTTTTCCTTTGCCTTCTGGGTGGGAAACTAGAAGAGGTTCTTCTACTCCTTTATCTTGTCTGGATTTTGATAATTCTTCACCTCTATCTCTCTTAAATTCTCTATATGTATCTTCCACCATGGCTCTCATGGTCATGAAATTGTCCATGAACTGGGAGTTTGATTCCAAGGGACTTTCTTCTGACATTTTCCTCTTTGGATATACTCTTCCAATTTATGGATTAGCTTCAACCAACTCTCCTTCTCCTAATTGAAGCTTTGATCTAGTTATCATTCAACAAAAAAGAATCCAGCATAAGTTTGTCTAACCTTAGCAACCTAGAGCTCTGATACCACTTGATCTAGAATTGATCTAAGACAATTAATAAGGTATTACAGACTCATGTGCATGGATGTGCCTATGTTATTTTATGCAATGGATCAATAAGATTGCAAAAAACACAAGCAATGGAGTAGTTAAAGAAAACATAATAGGCAAACATATAAACAAAACAAGTTTAATAAGAATTTCACCCAATACTCCTAGGCTACGTCTCCTGGATTAGCCTTCAGTGGTGGCCTCTCTATTATGTTTTCAAAGCAGAGTTTCTAAAACAATGAGCTCAATTTGAGTCTCACTCAGCAAATACAAATCAGTAAGACTATACTTGGATTCCCCAAGTCTCTGGAGTACACAAACTCTCCTCACTAAACTCTTGACCTCTATTGATCATAGTAGTATGAGCCGAGTCTGAGACTCATACATGATAGGCATTACAAAGGAGTGTGCGTGAACCTCTCAAACCTTCTATGGAGTGCACGGACTCTTTGACTCTCTCTGTTTTTTGTCTTAACTCTGGCTCAATGTTGCCTTTGCTTCTGTAGGTCGACTCAGCTTCTTCTCTCTGCTTTTGGCTTACTGCCTACTGCTCTTTGCTTACTAATTTCTGCTTACTTCTCTCTGTGTTAGTTTGTGGCTTTAAAGCCAATTTTCATCGTGGTTGTTCGTTTCTACTTCCCGGCTTTCCGGTTCCTTTGCCTCGGTTCATTTGAATCCCTCTGTCATGTGTAATCAATCACTGTATAACGCCTCATAGGGAGGTGGCCACCTAGTTCATAACAGATGAGTGTTAGTTGTCTTGGACATATTTGAAACGATCGTTTTTTCCATTAACTCCAAGAATACCGGCGAAATGCGACCTTCTGCCTATGCATTTTCCATATTGAACTTCAAATCCTATACAACTCTGCCTATTGACCCCGTCAAATCTAGTCATCCATCGGAACGCATCTCCATCATTGATCTGGGGGCCCTAGATCCTATGGTCATCGTCCATATCAGGCAAATAAGTAAGATGATGTTTACCCCTCCGATGTGAGCGGTTTTCTCTCTCTTCCGCCAGACGGTAGCAACCATTGCATGGCATCGAGTGGGACTCGGTTGAAAATGCTTACCACTCAAAGACCTTCCAATATCCTGTCGCTTTTTATGGGACCCTGCTTCTAACGGAATCAGAATGATATCCGTTGCATTTTATGATATTTCAGGTCCAGGTGCTTGCGGCCTTTCCTTCTTTGAGGAGTTTTCCCTGTGATATGAGACCTCCCATTTCTTGTCGCTAATCACATATAAAAAACAACCCCTATTTATTGAAATGACCTCTGGATTTGCTAATTTGTGATAGCGCACATTACCATGGGCCAACGGTCTGCGCGCTTGACCGACAATCCTCATTGCTCCACGTTGATCATAAATTGCAACTGTTATGACGATACCTCTCATAAGCTTGATCTCCACAAGATTTGTAGCCTTTGGCATAATTTGAAGAGTTCATGAAAACTTGGAGAGTGTTCTAGGATCTAATTTGGATCATCAATGCATGAGAGATGAGGTTTTATAAGCTAAGGATTGGTTAATAGTCTCAGCCACCTTCAGCTAGTTAATTGTAATTCACTCCTTCACTCGTGCAATGTTGAAAAGTCAAATTATGAAGGGTGATCATTTCAAGGAATGAGGACAACATCTAAAAGAAGAAAATTTTGCAAAGGCCAAGGTCACCACAACACTCCAAGCCCTCCATCCACTTCATATTCACTATCTATTCATCATTCATTCATTCCATTTCATTCTTGAAGAAAAAAACAAAGAGAGCATCCTCTTCATTTTCATGAAATTTCCATTTGTAGGTCAGCAAGAAGGATGGTCAAAGAGTAAAGGAGGATCACAAAGAGACTCTTGTCACTCACATTTTTATTTTATCACTCATTACCATTCATTCCTCCACCACTTATGTCATTTTTTCCACTCCTTTACTTCAGTTTACAAAGGGATTGTGTTTTCTATAGGATGATTATGTAGGAATTACAATGACCTATAAATCCTACAGGAGGCAGTCCTAAGGCAAATAAATGGTGTAACAAGGTAGCAAAATGTTGATAAGGGTGTGGAAGACCTTGCCAAACTGAAAAGGCAATCAAGAACCATCTTGAATAAGGGGAAGAAGACAAACTAATGGTCTCAAGAAACAAGGATTTTTTTTTGCACAAATATGTTTTTTGGCTTATCCTTTCAGAGCTTACAACCAAGATTCTTAATGCACAAGAGAGAGCCCACCAGGGGCATGGATGAGACACAATGAGGTCACTAAGTTTCTCAGAGGATGAGCAACACTTTTAGCAGGGGGTATGATGGGCCTCTAAATTAGACACAAATTAATGCCCATACCTCTAATTTAAAACATAAATTAAGGCCTATGACCATCCTTCAACACATTAAACCTCACTTTTTGCATTAGATAATTTATTTTTAGCTTTAATATATTCATTAGGAAGGTTTATGAATAATTGAATATTTGTGCCTAAAATTATTTAATTTTTGTGGAATACTATGAGAATATTAGGCAGATTATGAAGAGTTGAAGGAGGAGATAATTTAGGAACTTGTTCCCTACTACTAGAGGACCAATAATAAATAATAAGTCAACAAGATATTAAGGAATTATGGCACAAATTGTGGAACTTCAATGGTTAAGAAAATCTAGGAATGTGTTCCACTAATAAATGGAGAAGATCCACTGATCAAGGGATTTTGGTGGGGAAAGCTTCCTCCATTCATGGGGAATGATTCTTAATCATTTTGTATAAGTACCAAGTCAAAGTTTCCTCTAGGGAATGATTGCAAAAATCTAGGAATGTGTTCCCTGCCATTTAATGCAAATTCATAGTATTGGAGACTAGATCCATTGATCAAGGGAATTTGGTGGGGAAATATTCCTCTATTCATGGGGAATTATTCCTAATCATTTTGAATAAGTACCAAGTCGAATTTGCCTCTAGGGAGAGATTTTTCATTAGTGTTATTGTGGAGAGAACTTGTATTTTGCAGCTCCATTATATTTTCCTGCAGGGATGTAATTCTCTAGATGAAAATAATGAGGATTGGTGTCATGTTTAGCTTCTAAATCTTGTTATCCTCCATAGGTCTATGATTTTCTTTGGGCTTGGCCATCCTAGGAACCTCAGAGGCCTTTTGTATCATTTTATTTCCTTCTTTTCATTTTCTTTTCACATGCATCTCTAGTTTTTATTTCTTTCTATTTCTACATTTATTATTAATGATTTCTTGGTATAGGATTGAGTTAAATGGTTGATGTAAGTTCTTTTGTAGGATAAAAAGCATTATTGAATCCTTGTAAAATCTTTGGAAGTTCATAATAATCATTGGTTTTCTTGGATTAGTCTTCTTATTCCCAAATCTAGATTGTTGGACCTCCCTTTTAGCAAGGAACAGTAAATTTCTGCTATTTTTTAGAGCATGCTAATGAGTTTCAATTGACTTGATTCCACTTTCATTAGATCACAAAAACATTATATTTCATAAAAAGAAATTACCCCCGTTGCATTTGCACTTGATTTGTTTAGGCATTTTTTAGATTTACTAGCTCACTAGTTCTTGAATTTCTAGATTTTCGACTAGTAACATTTTTATTTTTTTTAGAATGGGTTAACAAAGGTCTTTTTGAGTGATTCCACTTGGAATGGGGGCCTAAGGCATACTAGTTAACACCAAAATTTTTCCCATCCAATTTTGATTTGGTTTTCTTGGTCATTCGATGAATTATAGTAAATTTGTACATCCTGTAGGAAATCAAGGGATCCTGTAGGAAATCATTGTAGCATCTAGTAGGAAAGCTTGTTTTGAGGCTGAATTGAGGAAAAATCCTCTAGGAAGCTAGAAAAGGTTCCCTACTTGTCTCCCAAACCTTTTGACCATTCACCATCATCTCCAAGCCACCAATCACATCAACAAAATAGATTAGCTTTCACACTCTCACATGAAATAAGGACAAAATGAAAAACAAATTTATTTTATTCATTTACATGAGTAGTTGTAGAAGGTTTGATGGTTTGAATCTGCATTCTTAGAACAATAGGATTGCATACATGTTAACTTAGCATTCTTTTGAAGAAAATACTCTTAGTAGTTAATTAGAAAATTTTGTGTTTTAGAATTTGATTTCATTCTCTTTCCTTGTACTTTGTTTCTTACAATAGGTTAAGGTTCCATTTCAAACATTTCATTTTCTAAAATTAGTTTAGGATTTGACTTCAGTACATGCACCCCATTACATCATGACAACAAAGGAAGGACACATTGTATGTCGCACATATAGTGCCGACACCTCTTAAGTTTGTACGAACCCCAAGTTGATAATTAAAGTCGATAGTCATGGGAGTTGGAACATTCTTGTTGCAATACTGAGGCTCATCACCAACTCCATCTCCCTTTCCCTCCCTCACTCCACTCTCTCACATACTCTCTCTCTTCCTTCCTCTCTTCCTCTCTCTCTTACTCTTTAGCCTCCAACTCTGTTACTATATCCCTCCCTCTCTCCTTATCTCCCCCATTCTATCCATATCTCCTTCTTTGTCTTTATCTCAACCCCAAACATACACACTCTCTTTCTATCTCTCCCTCGTTACTCCCTCTCTCTCAACGCTTCTCACTCTCTATGTATTTCTTCTTCCCTCCCTCTCTCCCCCTCCAACTCCATCTCCCCATCCCTCCCTCTCTCCTCCTCTCTCCCAAATATTCTCTCTCGTATTTCCTCTTTCTCCCTTTCTCTCCTACCTCCCTCTCTCTTCCCCCATCACTCTCTCTCTCCTTCTCTCTAATCCTATCTCTTACCCCATCACTCTCCTTCTCTCTCTCAAGTATTATCTTTCATTCTTCCCCTCTCTCTCTCTCTATGTTACTATATCCCTCCCTCTCTCCTTCTTTCTCCTTCTCTCCCCTTCTCTCTATCTCTCCTTATTTGCCTCTTTATCTCACCCCTAAACATACACTCTTTCTCTCCATCTCTCCCTTGTCACTCCCTCTCTCTCTCCACTTCTCACTCTCTATGTATTTCTTCTTCCCTCCCTCTCTCCCCCTCCAACTCCATATCTCTAGCCCTCCCTCTCTCCTCCTCTCTCTCATCCTTCCTCTCTCGCCCTTTCTCTCTATGTTTATCTCTCTTACTCCATATATCTCTCTCTCTTTGTCATCCAATCCTCTCACTATCTCCCTCCCACTCTCCTCTCTCTTCCCCTTCCATCTTTGTGTCTCCCTCTCCCTCTTTTACCCTCCTCTACCTCTCTCTCTTTCTATTCCTCCTCTCCCCTCTCCTTTGGTTCATCTCCATCTTTCCCTTGTCACTCCCCGTATCTCTCCACCTTGATAACTTTATGTCTTTGTTCTTACCTCCCGTATATATAGAGTTAATATATATCATGATATATTAATATATCTTATAATATAACAAATTTAATATTGGATTAACACAAAGTTATTATATTTAATAATGTCAATATTATGATATATTAATATGAATATTATATTTGATGATAATAATAATAATAATAATAATAATAATAATAATCTTTTAATATTAATATTATGGT
>APFE031643883.1:17878-61358 GCA_000404065.3 Pinus taeda | reverse complement strand
TATTATGGTTAATAGTATTTTTGCATGGTATTAATAATAATTTGGCCCATGGTATTTTTGCCATAGGCTTCACCTAAATAAAACCTATTTTTTGAGTGTTAGTAAGTGTAAAGAGGTTTATGGAGCAAATATAAAAAGAAGTTTTATTTATTTACCATACCTCTTGTTTATTTATATTTTTATTTATTTATCATATTTCTTTTATTTACAATGGTATTTGGCCTATAGGCTTGGTATATAATTAGGTGTTGATTTCTAATCTTATATGATATGTTTTTATTTATTTACCATACATCTTTATACCTCTTTTATATTTATTTATTTATCATACCTCTTTTATAAATATGGTAATTGGCCCATGGTATTAATAATTATGTGTCCCGGAGGATCCACCTAAATAAAACCTATTTTTTGAGTTTTCATAAATATAAAGAGGTTAATGGAGTAAAGATAAAAAGAGGTTTTATTTATTTACCATACCTCTAGTTTATTTTTCATTTTTATTTTTATTTACCATACCTTTGGAGTAAATATAAAAAAAAAGGGAGAACTAGGGCTTCGAATGTCAGTGATATCATAGTTTGGAGGCAGAGCACTGTACAAGTTGGGAGGTTGAGTGTTGGGGTTTAGCATGGAAGTGGGTACGTAGTATGGAGGCTGTCAAGTTAGATTTCTGCAGCGAATAATAAATGGTGGTATCGGGTTGCGGTGAACAACGGGAGATGGCTTTCGAATGTGAGTTTGTCGACATAGAACTAGCACTAGAAGACCTTCTAGCTTGCTGGGGTCATGACGTATCCGAGAAAAATATTCAACGCTTCTTCCCGAATAGTGCAGTGTACCCTCAGTTTCTTGACAAGGTGGTGGGAGAAGGGGGTTTGAAAATAGGAGCTCAGGAAAGGGTCCCTGTCACAAATCTTATCTTGGAAGGCTTGACCCCCAACCTGTCAAAGGCTCCGTTCAATGAAGAGGCAGGAGGGGAACCAAAAGGATCCAGAAAAGAGAGATAAGTGAGAAGACTGGCCCTCACCTCTGGTGTTGGGGTAAAAAGGTCAGCTGTGGAGGTGGAAGAAGGCAACAGAGACACTGTCGAAAAAAGAACTAAGCTGCTTGGGGCAGAAAAGGCAGATGATCCTGTTAAAAAGAATATAGGAGAGGGAGAAGCCAAGAAGGATGTCGGGGGTGGAAAGCGGAAGAAGAACAAACCTATCAGAATAAAGGAGGAGTGCCCTAGTTGTGTTTTTGGAGTGGATATTCATATAGATCAGGCGATGGAAGCCTCATAAACCTTTTAGTGGGCAGAGTCTATGGAAGAAAGTTCTCGGTAGACTACATCAAGGTTTGGGTCCAATCAGAATGGAAATAAGCTCCGGGTCAGCCAGAACAAATAAAAAATTTGGACAGAGGATGGTTTTGCATTCGGTTTGGGCAAAAGGAGCATGTCGATTAGGTGATGGAAAAGAATTGGAGCTTTGGGAAGAGGCCTATCTTATTTAGAAGATGGACACCCCTGTTTGATGCTCTGAAAGAAAAAGCGGTGGAGTCTCTAGTCTGGGTCAAATTACCGGGTCTCCCTATGCAATTCTGGACTGACTCGGCCTTCACCTCAATTGGTAATACCCTGGGGAAGTTTCTCGACATTGATAAATCATATCTTCGAACTCACGATTCGGGAGTTGCTCATATCCTGGTAAGTCTAAACCCCAGAGAAGGTTTGACGGATGTTATGAACCTAAAGTATCGAGGTCTTGAGTTTATTCAGACCCTAGACTATGAAAACCTCCCTTTCAGATGCCATCGTTGCCATCAATATGGTCATCTGGCCCAGGAGTGTCCTCTCGGGCACTGTCGTCGTCGAAGACAAAGGAGAAGTGGAAATAAACTGGAGGCAAACCAGAAGGTGCTCACACAGGAAGAAGAGGCTCAGACCAAGGAAAGCGACCTTAAGGCAACCACTCAGGGATTGGTTCTGGAGCAAGGGAAGGTTGATGATCAAGAACAACTGGGGTTTGCAGCAAGTGAGTCCATTTCAATTATGATGACTTCCCTAGGACACTCAACAGTCTCTGAAAAGGCAGGGGTGGCTCAGGCGAGTTTCTTTCTTTCCCCTTCCTCCTCTTTATGCCCTCCTAATGCTTTATCTCAGTCTTGTTGTGATGAGTCTGGTCCTTTCAGACAGCTCTTGAATTAAATGCCAGATCTGAGGAAGGGCCAAGCCTCTTTAGACAGTGTTATCATGGCCATTCCATCCTCCCTTTTGTTGACCTCTATTCCCATGGACGTTGTCTTTTCTGTCCCTCCTATTGCATGGAGTCCTGAACCCCCATATATCTTAGACCTTTGGCCAACAGAAAGGGGAAAGGGCTTGTTGTGGGAGGTTTGGAGTTGGATATGGTGTCAACAAGCCCAAGGAAGCTAAGAGGAAGGAAATCTAATCTGTCGAAGGCATAGTTGAAGGTTGTCATCGAAATTGCTGACGAGAAGCAGATGTCTCTGCTAGGGGTTCTTAGAGAAAAGCGGACACCCTCTGCAAGTTTACGATGATCATATTATCCTACAATTGCAGGGGTCTAGCTAGCCTACCCAAAAATCTAGCTCAGAAGGAATTGGTCAGGTCCAACAAACCTGATATTATTCTACTCCAAGAAACTCTGGGGAAGGGAGAAGAAGTTACAGGTTGCCTCGTTAAGCTTCTTCCGGGTTGGAGCTTTCATGTCATAGATGTTAATGGACATTTGGGAGGGGTGGCACTGGGTTTCAACGTGAAGGTTCTTTGAGAGATCTCCTCTTGGGGATGGGAAAATGTATTGGCTGTAGAACTATACTCCATCGAACTATGCATCCCCTTTCTCATTCTTAATGTATATGGTCTTGTTTTGGACCATGAGAGATTCTGGAACCTCTTCTTCACTAAATCTTTTATGGTGCACCCAAACCTTATAATTGGTGGAGACCTTAATTTTTCTTTGGGGATGACAAAATCTTAGGGGGTCAGAGCCAGAGCAGATCCCCTTTCTAATTTCTTTCTAAATAAAATGGCCTCTTCTCTCTTGGTGGATGTCACTCCACTCAAGATGCGCCCGGCATGGAGGAATTGAAGAATAGGAGAAGAATGGATTGGGAAGAAGTTTGACCGATTCCTTCTCTGTGATTCGCTGACTGAAAAGTTACAGGCCTTTAGACACTGGGTTGGGGAAGGCGGTCACTCAGATCATTTCCCTATCTTCCTAGAAGTGAAGGGTGCTTTCTCTAAACTGAGCACACCTTTTAAATTTAATGCCTCTTGGCTTTCGGATGCATCCTTTATTAGCCTTTTCCACAACACTTGGAAGAAAGTTAATCTCAACGAAGATGAGAGTCGCAGCAAGGCTTTCATGGATAATTTAACAAGGATGAAGGTTGCCTCTAAGCAATGGGCCTTCCATAAGAAATTGAAGGAAGAGGGAACTCTGGAAAATGTCAACTCAGAGATAGCACTTCTTGAAGACCTAGGCGGTAATGGCTATGGAACAGTAGAGTCTCGGGCCAGACTTCAAGAGCTAGTGATGGAAAGGAAGAGAATCCTCCAGATCAGGGAGGAGAGTTGGCGCTTAAAAAGTAGAGCGATCTGGTTGCAGGCGGGGGACGATAACACCAAGTTTTTTCAGAATTATGCTAAAGGAAGGAAAAATTCTAACGCTATCTGGGAAATGAAGAAAGCCAATGGTGATATGGCACACTCTTTTGAAGAGTTGGCATCTTTAGGGGTCAATTATTTCAAGAACCTCTTCAAAGCACCAGAGGTAGCTTCTATTGCAGAAGTTATAAGAGTCACCCAGTTCTTTCCTAAGTTCATACAGGAGAAAGGAAATGAATCCATCATGGCATCTGTTTCTAAGGAGGAGGTAGAAGATATTCTCAGATCTATGCAAAAGGACAGAAGCCCCGGTCTGGATGGCTAGACTGTCGAATTTTTCCAACACTTCTTCGATTTCATTAGGATGAGTTAGTGGCAGTTGTGGAAGACTCCAGGCATACAGGATCAATATATCATCCCTTCAATTCCATATTTCTAGCCCTCATTCCCAAATCTGATCTCCCGGGCTCCCTTGAAGAATTCAGGCCCATATCCCTGTGCACCTGTGTTTACAAAATTATTGCAACAATTATTGCCTCCAGATTAAAACCTTTTCTCTCCAGAAACATTTCTCGTGAGAAATTTGGCTTTCTAGATGGAAAAAAAATTCACGAAGCGGTAGGAGTTGCTCAAGAAACTCTTCATATTCTAAAAATTGGAAAAAAAAGGAGTTGTAGTGAAAATCAATTTGTCAAAGGCTTTTGACAGATTCAGCTGGTTGTACCTTAGACTTCTACTAACTCATCTAAGTTTCAGGTATGACTTTGTGAAATGGATTATGAGTTGTATTTCTTCATCTTCCATAGTTGTCCTGATCAACGGAGCGACCTCCAGCTTTTTTAGTCCTGAACGCGGCTTGCGTCAAGGTTTTCCGCTCTCTCCCCTTTTGTTCCTGCTGGCAGCAGATGGCATCAGTCTTATGATTCATGATGCAAAAATACAGGGGTCTCTCAAAGGTATTGAAGCAGTTGAAAATTTTTGGGTTACTCACCTCCTCTTCGTGGATGACATAATACTGTTCAACAATGGTAGTCTTGAGGATTGTAAGATGCTCAAAAGCATCATGGACCTTTTCCTGAAGGCTACTGGTCTTTGTATTAATGAGAGAAAATCCTCTCTCACGTGCACAGGTCTTTGTATTTCGAAGTCAAAGCGCTGGAGGATACCTTCAAATACCTGGGTTTTCTTCTCAAACCTGATAATTACAGGATCAAAGATTGGAATTGGATCCTTGCAAAAATCGAATCCAATCTGAAACATTGGAGTTTCAGATGGCTTTCCAGGGTAGGAAGGCTTGTGTTAATAAAATCTATTTTGATGGCAGTTCCAGTCTATTGGGCTAGCTTGACATGGGTTCCCAAAGGAATCTTAACCTCAATTGACAAATTATGTAGCAAGTTTCTATGGGCGGGGTCCAAGACGGAGAAAGTTACCCCGTGGATTGCCTGGGTCAAAGTGGCTCATCCTAAAGAGTGGGGAGGTTGGGGGATAAAAAATCTTGCATGCTTCTCCCAATCTTTAGCAACAAAGCTCGCTTAGAGGCTCATTTCCTTGGACAACCTGTGGACCTCTGTTTCTAAAAGAAAATATATTGACTCTCTTTCAACGATAGATTAGATCAAATTGCCAATATTTGGAAAGCTGTGGTCGCCTCTGTCAAAATTATAGAGAAGGGTTTGGCTTGGAGTGTGGGGGATGGTACTCAAATCAGGCTGGGTAGAGACCCCTGGATAGGATGTTCAGAGAGGTTTTCTCTATCTCAAGGGTTGGTTGCGGATTTAAAAGAGAGGGGTCGCTACACTTTAAATTAGGTGGTTGATCCTCAGGCTTCCACCATATGGGTTCAAGGGTGGATGCGGGGAATAGATTTACATTTGGATGAAGAATGGCTGGAGGAATGGGAATTGTATAGGAAAGACCTCCTCAACTCTTCAGTCAGGCTCTCAGACTCTTTGGATGAACTTAGATGGGTCTTTGCCCAGAATGGACTTTACTCTCCAAAGATGGGCTATAAATGGATGATGACCCAAAAAGGGTGGGAGAACCCAACTTGGTGGGTTAAACCACTATGGAAGTTAAAAGGACCAGCTAAAACAAGACTGTTCTTCTGGTGTGTCCTGCTCCAGAAAGTTCCTACTTGGGATTTTCTTCAAAGACGAGGAAGGATTGGTTCTGGATGGTGCCCCCTCTGTAAAGATAGTATCGAATCAGTTCATCACATGTTCCTATTCTACCCTTTTAACTCTAGTTTGTGGACCGAAATGGTAAGGCTACTTAAAATCCCTTATAGATGGGAAGGGCAGGGGATTTTGGAAGCTTGGCAAAAGTGGTAGAATGAAGCTTCAAATGTCAGAGAGAGATCCATTCTGCTTCTCATAACTTGGGGGACTTGGATTGCTAGGAATCAGGTCATTTTCAAGGACTCTGTATTCCCGATTGGAATATTGGCTACAAAAGGAGCTGCTATTTATGATAGTATCCCTATTCTGCAAGCTCCTCCTACTACCAGGTTGGTTCAACAAAAAACTATAAGATTTTCAATTTCGTGGGCTTATTATGATGGGGCCTCTGACATTAATGGTCGCTGTGGGGTTGGTTTGATTATTCATTTTTCAAAGGAAAAGACTATTAAAGCTTCGATTAGTCTAGGCCAGGGTTCCAATAACTTTGCTGAGTTGAAAGCCCTTCACCTCCTTCTTTGCTTACTTATCCTAAGGAATGTGCAAGAAGTCCAGATTTTCGGGGATTCTATGAACATTGTGAGATGGTTTAATGGGATGCAACTCTGCAAAAATTTCATCTTGCTTCCCTTACTTAAAGAAGCCTCTCGTCTAAAATGTCGTTTCACAGAGCTTTCCCTTTGTCACATCTTCAGGGAAAGGAACTTTGAAGCTAATTGTCTTTCCAAAGAAGGTGTCGAACAAGATATGGGATCATGGACAGTTTTGGAGGAGGAAAATGGGGTGGTTCAACCTCTCGAACAACCCATTTTCAATTAGCTCTCATTTTTCAGAAAATTGTTTCTATGCTTTGTACATAGTTGTTTTGTTTCATATGTTTTTCACTTCTCTATTTGTTAAACCTCTTCAGGTCTTTTGGGCTGTTTTCCTTGTAAAAGGAGGCTCGGATCGACTTGTCTTCCTATCGCTTTTTTCTTGCTTTCTAGAATCCTACTCTTGACTATGTTGGATTCACTTTGGATGCTGTTTGCCCCATTATTTCTGCGGACCCTCAGTTTATGTCTTCTCAAAACCCTCTCCTATGTGCTTTCCTTTATTGGATCCTGGGAGGTGTGCATGTTCAGGTCGGGTCATCTTCCCTGCTTCCGCTATGAGACCAGTGAGCAGTTTCTCCTCAATGATTTTTTTTTTTGTCAT
Organism: Pinus taeda; assembly: GCA_000404065.3. Taxonomy (NCBI): domain Eukaryota; kingdom Viridiplantae; phylum Streptophyta; class Pinopsida; order Pinales; family Pinaceae; genus Pinus; species Pinus taeda. The sequence goes on along the minus strand of APFE031643883.1, from coordinate 54,365 downwards.
CCAAATGGGACTGACACGCTGGTTCTTTGCCAATCAGCCCAGACTGATGCACTAGTTTTGTGTCAACCAGCTGAGACTTCTTTCTTCCACCTATTATAAGGCAAAGAATGAGTCATAGAAATGCCAGATGGTAGAGAGATCTGATTGGAACAATGGGTGGAGAAATCTGGCATCATGATATGTGTTGACCACGATGGGGCTATTGGTTGGCTATCAAATGACAAGAAAAAAATTATACTATGGGTTATCCACTTAAGTGGGTAATAGTTCCAATAGGCTCTATTTTTTCTCAACTTAACCAAAATCAAGCCACAAACATAGGTTGTGTAAAAATGTACTTGTTGCATGCTCTAACTACATATTTTAAATAATATAATTCTCCCATTCTAATTTATTTTACGTAAAAAATCATGATTTTATTCAACCTGAAAAACAAGGAACAAAACTACATTCTACATATTTGTAAAGGCATTAAATCATATCATCCTTGTAGTTGATGCACCATATGAATAACAAACTATATATAAAATGTAACAACCCTCGTGAAAATTCCATGTAATAAAAGTTAAAAACAATAACCACGGCCAATGGGACACTTATTCCAAGCTGAATGTCGGGCATAATCCTAGTGATGGGGAAATAATGGAAATTAGGAGAAAAAGTAGATGAAAGGTCATAGGCTGCATGTGAGGAGGAAAATGAAGGAAAATAATGGAAAATGAGAAAATAGAGGCCTCATTCATAAAATGGCTTCCGAGGGTTAGTTGGTAACCTTTTGTTAGTTCAGTGTTGGAGCTCTCTCTCATACTTTTGGATACTTAGAGTTTTCTTGGAGCACTCTTGGAGGGTGTAGCATGCTTGGATTCTTGGAGCAAGAAGGAAAAGGGAGACCAGGAAAGCACAAGAAGGCATCAACATCAACAACTACATCATATTTGCGTGTAGGTACCGAGTTGCATGTATGATTTATTCACTAGTTTTGGCATGCATGGCATATGCATGTGGTTTCTTGGTTGTGATCTATCATTGGCATGGAGGATTGCCTGGATTGATAGTGGATTGTCTAGTCTTGCCATTTCCTAGATAGCCATGGTGATTGTGGGTTTAATTTCATTGTTTGTTTTGGTTGGTTCTCATGTTTCCTTAGCTTGGGTTGAGTTATTAGTCTTGGAAGCCTTGGTTGAACAAACGCTCTGGAAGCCCGATAATAGCTTGGGTTGAGTTACTAGTCATGGAAGCCTTGGTTGGACAAACGCTCTGGAAGCCCTTGGTGGATTGAGTTACTAGTCTTGGAAGCCTTGGTTGGACTAATGCTCTAGAAGGTCTGTATAAGATGTGGGTTGAGTTACTAGTTCTGGAACCCTTGGTTGGACAAACACTGTGGAAGCCCTAGAAGGCTTGGATGGAGACCAATCTGATGATAGTTTTGTGATGTTCGACCGTGAGGTGGAATCACTATTTGATGGGTTGAGGTGGATGGCCTCTAGAAGCCCTGGATGAATTTTTATTGTTGTGTTCTATGAGATCCCACATTCATGCTTGGAATATGGCACGGGGGGTGAATGGATGAAGAGAGGTTTGGCTCAACCATTCTATGGTCAGGTGGAATGTCATAGTTCAATCTTCAGTTGGTTTATTGCATTCCTTAATGAGAAATTCATTCCCTTGATTTTCATGAGAAAATGTATTGATGTATATATGGATTTTGATGGTTGATATGTTTATGGTATTTCTGTTCCTATTATGCTGGTTATATGTACATTTTGTGACCACAACTATGTATGACTCTCAACATGTTTTTACTTGTACATGAATGGATAATGTGTCTCTGACTTAATTGATGATAATGCAACAAATGGCATGAGGGGATAATGGTTCATAGCGATTCTCAGATAAGTATGAAATCCCTACACTTAATTATGTTGTTTACACCTGTAGGTTACATGTCGATGGTATGTTTGACGAAATACCTGTCATGGCTAGTAAGGGTCTGATTAAGTTCTTGTTGAGTTTATTACTTTTGCTTCATTGTTTCCATATACTTTCCTTGATTTCAAGCTATCATTCCATTCTAGGCAGTGGCCTAGGCTCTGGGCTTGAATAAGTGGCTTAAATCATAGGGTTACTGGCACAAAACTAGCAAGATTGGTCCACATTCAATGGCATGCAAGCCTATGAGAGCGACTTTGGGTTTCTGGACACTCCCTTTCCCATAGCATGAGAGCGATTATGGCCTAAGAGGTCTAGAACAACAGTAGGATCCAGGGACAGGCTGTCACAATGACTGACTTGTTTCTTGAGGGTTTTGTTAATGAGGTTGGATGACTGTATGCGATGTTTTGTTGATTCCACTTCCTTAAGGTCACATAGGAGGTTGAATATGATCATAGTAGCCTCTCGTCTCATGTTCACCCCGGTTGGCATGGTTACTTTGGGTAGGTTTGGGAGGAGGATGTTACATAAAAAAATACATCAAATATACGAGGCTAAGTGTGATAAAAATCACTTAGCTTCCCCTTTTTTCCTTTCTTTTTGTCCACCTTTTGCCAAACTCCTTGTTTGGGAGCAATTGTTACTATTTCCATTTGATTTCTATTTGTCTACGGGGGGATATCTTTGTCTAAGTTTGAACTCTTAGATGCATGCAATCTCTTTATGCCTCCTAGATCCTTTTCTATGGGTAATTCCACTTTCTGATGCTCTGGAACTATGATCTCTATTGATTCAATAACCTTTTGGGAAGCATCCACTAATCCAAACATGTCCCCTTCACCACCATTTGATTGGCTACAGGGTTGAGTCTATACTTTTGGATTTGGATGATTTTCTTTGGGCTCTTCTTTTTCATCTTCTAAACTGTTAGGAAATTGTCATCTCCTTTGCTTAAGGGCTTACCTCTTTTTATTTTTTGATGCCTTCTTTTTTACTTATGGGCAAGAATTTCACAAATGTCTTGTTTGGAAGCAAGTTCAACATACGAAAGTCATATTCTCATAGTCTAACACATGTTTCCACTAAAATTTTTCATGTGTTTATAAGAATATGACCAGGAAGACCTTTACTGAGTTCAATCTCTGCACATATCTCGGCAAAAGTCAAAAAACCTTTTGATGTTCTGTCTAGGTCTACTTTTTTGAATTTGCCCAAAATATTTCCGATATCCCCCAAAATCTGATGGTGCCAAAAAGGAAGGGGGAGGTTTGGCAACCTCACCCAAATCGACATCGTTGTTACCACCATGTTTGTTGCATAAAACTCGGAGAACCATGGGGTAACAAAAAGATCGACTCTACCCGGAAACCATGGTCTGCCTTTTAGAACTTTTTCCTTGATTTGTTGTATCTCAAATTGTACTATGAAGAACCCTTTAGAGCACAAGTAGAGATCACACTTCATTGTCTAATAAGTGTACACCCACTCATATAAGTCCTCTAGTTTTGGTCAAAAATCCATTAAATCGACATATTAATGCCGTGGATTATAGATAAACAAATTAAGTTTTTACCTCTCGGGTTTTTACATCCATTGCTAATACCTTGTTCATTTGCTTAACAAAGTAAGGTCCTAGCAGATTTTGAGGCTTATCGACTTAAGCGACAATCTTCCCTTTTAGTGCATCCTTGAATGATATAGATCCATTAGGGTTCCTGGGATTTGTATTAGGGCTTCTAAAGGCTGAAGGACCTCCTTGCATCCCTAGATTTAATATTATGGTAGTTTTCTTTGCTACATCACAATCTTTCAATTGAAAACAATCCCTTGGCACTTTACCTTCATATTCTAAGACTTGGAGTGTTGCTGGTATACCCATATTATTATGGATGGACTACTTCAAGTTTTCTACAAGGTCCAAACCTGGATCCAATAGACAAAGGTCTTCCCATTGAGGTTTTTTATGAAGATATGAAAAATTGCCAACTCCTTTTGTCTCAAATACTAGATCTAATATTTTATTCTAAGATTTGACCAGGTTCGAGGATTAAAGACAAAGATGAATCTCATATGAAGACGAGACCCCTGTAGGATTCATATTTGCTTCATATGACTATTCTTTCGACGACTTATTATCCATAACAATGGAGTTTTGCATATGAAAAGACACAAAGCGTGGACCCTTTGTGACTTTAAACATTTCTAGTAATCCCCTTGCTAGCCTTGGTACCTTCTTCTCCATATCGATCCACCAAAACCTCACTACCCTAACCTCGCCCAGATTTGCAAGAACAAAGGGATCTAGCCGATTGCTTCGCTTGCATTAAACCCTCTTGACCCATGAGAGACGTAACTCCTCCTTGTTGACGACCATCCTCTTAAAACCCATCTCTGATGACACAAATAATTTTATTGGCTGTCTGTGGAGATATCCTCGCTAGAACCACTCAAGGAACATCGATCTACTTCACTCGTGAATCTATTGCACAACACCGTGCATTGGTTACTTGAGCCCTGTGAGACCACATACATCAAACAATCTCCTCCATATACACCGCAGATCCATGCCACCCCACACTGAAAATCTATAGCAAGATCATAATCCTCCCTGTGAGCAACAATTTTTCTTTGCGAAGCATTGCTTAGGAAAACCCTAGCACATGAGATTGCCATCGCTCGTCCTCCTTAATCATATGATCAATACCTCTAGTTATTCTAGATGTCAATAACATTGACTTTTTCTTTGCGCTAAGAAGTTAATATAAGAATGACTTCCCCTTTCTCCCATTATAATTAAAAATAATGTGACTAATAATTTGTGTATGATATATAAATTAATGTATATTTATTAAAAACCCAAAATTGTTAAAATGAAGAGAAATTGAATTTTTTAATGACAATTTTTTTACCATTTAGTATGTATAAATTAATATATAACATAATTCGTTTTTGGTTTATTTGACTTATTAGAATGAGTAGAGTTATGAACTTTGAATCCTATGGCTTACACAATATTTCATAACACAACAATTGCTAATTGAGCTATCTTGTGGACTATTTTTTAGACAGTGGGGAAACCTATCATAATTGAGTTTTTAAAACAACAAATAAAGACAACCCACATTAACTACCATATGCAAATATAAATTGACTCATCACTATTCTTCAAAAAAACCTATTAATAATTTTAAGACATAAATCCGAACTAATTTATAACATCAAGCTAATTAATAAAAACATTTTAAAATTTTATACTAAATTCAAATTAATAAATAATATTATATAAAATAAATTAAAAAAAATATAATGAATAATTTCAATATAGCTAGAAAGAGATGACAGACATTGGTTGATAAAATCCACCACTATTATTCAAAAAAAAGACCTTTAGTAATATTTTAAGACCATAAATCCGAACTAATTTTTAACATAAAATATAATTAATAAAGAACATTTAGACTTTATAATAAATATCAAAATAATAAATAATATATATATAAAATAAATAAAAAGAAATTATAACGAAAATTTCAATATAGTTAGAAAGGAAATGACACACGTTGTGATAAAATCCACCCTCATCATCACCCTCGACTCGAAAAGCAAGCACCCACTTCCAGGAGAAAAAGACCCTTCCCCCTTTTGCCCTTATGTAACACGAGCGTCAAGAAAACCGTGAATTACACCCTCGCCCGAGAGTCGTGGTGTGGAGGAATTGATGAATTCGAACAGGACGAAAGTGTTGCGATTCCAATCCTCCAAAGGAGTTGCAGACAACAGGCCATATGACATGCGATTCCAATCCTCCAAAGGAGTTGCAGACAACAGGCCATATGACATCGTAGCTTGATTGATTGAATAAGTCGATAAGAGAGGAATCGATCAGAAGCAATGTTCACTCCAGGAAAATTTGGGCGAGGAGGCGGGCGAGGTCAGTCGGGGCGAATGGTGCCTCCTCCGAGAGGTGCAGGTGCAGGTGCAATTGCCCCCATAAGAAGCTCCCGCGCAGGAGGCACGGGAATGACCATGGGCAGAGGCGTTGGGCCTCCACGCCTGGGCGGCAAGGGCACTTCTACTCTTCCTACTCCTCTTCAGCAATGCGTGACAGAGGAAACTTCGAGGCTCATGCCAGGAAGTGCACCGCCTCCCTTCGCCATGCTCATAAGGCTTGTTCCAGGTCTGGTTGAAGAGGTCAAGCGCGCCGAGGCCGAGGGCAGAAAAGTTCAAATCAAATTCGGGCCCACTGCCAACAATCCCTCCGGAAATGTATGTTCAGAGCAACGATACCCATTCGATTGTTTTCGAAAATTTTATACCTCAATACGTTGCCACGAGTAAACCCATTAATTACTACCGTGCCGGTGTAAAGTCCTCAATACATTGCCCTGCCAAAACCCATTTCGGAGCTTTTTTTCAATTGCTGTTTGTGGCGTGACTGGAATTCCTTGCCCAAGTGATTTGTTTGTGAACACTTTTGGCTTTTCCTTGTTTTAGGGCTTCAGCCCAATGTTAAACTTTTTTTTCTTATGTTGTAAGTGCTTGAGAAAGATTTCTTGCACCACATAGAGTAGACTTCTTTCAACCTAAACTGAGGGATAATAGTCTAGGGATAATTCTTTCTAGGACTTGCACCTAGCCTAGCCAGATTGAAAAATTCATGTCATTCTGGTAGAACGAAACTCTTATGGATGGCTTAATGTTCAACCAACCTGACCAGTGAGCCAACGCGCTGTACACACAAATTTGTTGTAATGCTTGTTCGCATTCAATGGTCTTCTTGTGACCCCATGTTCTCCAAATTCCCGAGGTCTTGCTTAGTGAAGCCTTGAGTTATGAGAATGGGAAGGTTTTATCCTAAGAGCCTCGAGTCACTGCCACCGAAGTCACTATAATTGCTTTTTACCCCCAAAGAACTTTAAATTTTTCCTGCCCCAGTTACTGGGATGTGCCCAATATTTTGCTTCCACATCTTTGAAGTGGCCTGTGGACCAGGCTACCTGATTTGATGATATTTTGATTTAAAGGTTCCTTAATCACTTTTAAAGTTAGCAGGCTGGTTAATTTTTCTTTGGTTGCTGGTGGTAAATGGTCATTGCACCAAAAGTAGCTAGGTGCATCGACAGCTTGGACAGATGTATCAGGCCCGTCACATTAATAAATATTTAAAAATGAAGTCCATAAAGTTAAAATTAAAAAAATAACATACCTTAACAATAAAAAACAAAAAAATAAGGGCTACAATAATTATAAAACTCTATAATGAAATAAACTAGGATCTATCATCTTTAACACCAGTATTTCTTTTATGCACTGAGAAAGTCACCTCTCTATGTGTCTTTTGATCCCTCTCGGATCATATTAGATCCATGGTTATAAATCCAAATGGATTTATATTTGTTTGTCAAGAAAATTGCCTCTACCTTTGACTTAGATGCCATGACTGAGGGGTATCTTTCTGTCAAAATGACCCAAGACATGCACCAGGGCTTGTCTGTTGAGATATACTGCTGAGGGCAATCTACCTAGGTTCAGTTAATTATAAGACATCACAAGATAGCAAAATAATTGGACACATTAGCAATTATGTTTCTTTTGATCCCTATCAGGGCATATTGGATCCATGGTTAACATGGATCTCTACTAGTTTGTCAAGAAAAAGGCCTTTACCTTTGGCGTAGATGCCTTCTACTGGTTTGTCAAGAAAATGGCCTTTACCTTTGGCGTAGATGCCATGACCGAGGGGTATATTTCTGTCAAAATGACCCAAGACATGCACCAGGGCTTGTCCGTTGAGATATCACAATAATTGGGTACATTGGCAATTAAGCACGGCAGCATATTATTGGGGGAATTGAACCCAGGTCTCTGTGGAGAAAGCTCACTTGATTTACCACTTTAGTAGTCTTGCCAAGATTTTCCTTGTGACAAACAAGTTTAATAAATTTACAAGGCTTTTTCAGTGAGTTGCTTTTGATTGGGTTTGGACGTTAAACACTGTTCCATCATAAACGATTGTCGGTAAGTACTGATTAATGTCAATTCTTTATACTCAAACAGGTTCAAAAGTCATATTTGTTATTTTATATTCTTTTTCTCAGTGAGCTTTTCAGTTTCCAACTCCAGAAATTGAATGCACAAATGGATCACAGTCCATTTATCACTCTTGAAGGCCTGATAGGTTAATGGACCTTTTAGATTACGACTTTAACCTGGTACACTTGATCATGGTAAACAACATTAGTATTTTAATGATGCGAAGCTTAACCTCTTATGATTAAGCTATTTAGTAGTGTTTTATTTTCATTTTAAAAGACATTTGCACCTCAAGAGATTTGATCCTTCTCAGTGCTTGGTAAATCTAGAGTTAAGATTGATCTAGCCTGGTTTAATTATTAATTATCATTATAATTAAAATATAATAGTTAAATTTTATTAAATTATATCTATTTTTATGTAATTTGACTGTCATAATGTTTTATTAAAAATTAAAATTATTAATTATTTTAGTTTATTTTTTATTTTTTAATTTTATTTTCAACTTTTATGAATTTTATCGAGTCAAAATGTTTAACAAATTAGGACATTACATCTCTTCCACACTAGGTTGGGGAGTGTCTTTCAGCACAGCGATCTAGTATTTTAGCAATAGTGTAGCGGGTAAACTTTTCCACTGGTAATCAAGCTTTATAAATTTTACTTTTTTTTCGAGGTTCTTCTCTGCTAGTTTAATAATTAAGCCTGCAAATATGCCAAACTTATTCCATGGAAGAGAAGTCAAAGTAGTCCTCCAAGGTTTTCCTTTTCCTTGATTTTCTTTGTAGGCTTGCTCAAAAGTCTTGGCAAATTGACTGCACTTTTGAGAGCATAGTATTCAAAACTGGCCGGTTCGAAACATAAACCGGTCAAACTGGCCGGTTCATTAGCCCAGGCCATCAAATCAGTTGTAAAAGCAGGTTATTTAGTCGCCCCCATCGGTTTTTTGGTCTGACTGGCCATAAACCGGCTAGTTTATTGCTACTGTACTCAAAAGAAAGGATTTAGATTGATGACAAGTTTGAGAAGGATGGAATCCGGATACCGTAAGCAAGATCAAAGTGTTAAGCGAACATGACTCTGTCTCATACAAAGTATAGTAATATGAAGCCTTGTTTACAACTACAAGAGACCATCGAAGCTGTAAATCTGTGAAATGAAAGTAGGTATCATCCCTTGCTTAGAATGTAAGACTTGTCTCAAAGTTGTTTTCATAAATAGCACTGTGATTAGTCAGATCATTGGACTGTCAACAAGGGATTCTTGAAGAATCAATTTAGGGCAGTTGTGGGGACTTTTTGAAGGAGTCTTTTCACCCTACAAGTGATAAGATTTGCAAATGATCTCCCATCTGGCTTAGGAAATATTCGGATTGTTGCAAGTAGGAAAATATGTAAACCATACACGTTGAAAGTTTAAATAACAAACCTGTGTGTTCAGAAGCATGACATTACTTTGAAGCTACAAGCTCGGTTGAATCTCACACTGTTAAGGCAAGGCCTTGTAGATGCCGAGTTGTCTTTTAAGGATCATGATATACCATATCATGCAGTTGTATTAAAAGTAGAGGGAGTTAAGAAAGGTTATTGAAATGATCAGAGGATTACCTGAGCCAAAAAGTTCAAAATATTGAATTTGAGAAGCTTGACTATTAACTTTTGCAAAATCCGACGATGATCCTTTTAAGGCCACCTATTGAATCTATTTGGCCCAAATATCTTGAGCGGGCAAAAGAGCGCGAGTCCCTCTTCAAGCTCAGAGATCAAAGGCTCTCTTGATAAAGTTATTTGCAGACCTAGTACTATGGCAGACCAAGGATGATGAGTTTGATCATAATGAGGAGTGATCATGTTGATCATTGATATGTAGACTTGTAGTCTTGTAGTAGGCCAATGGCACCATAGCCTGTAACATTGTCTTTTGAATTTATAGGCGATTTAGAGCCTCATTGATTATGTATTTTGTCGTTGATATGTATTGCACTCGGAGTCATTTTGATATATTCACCTTTAGATGTTATATAGATGAGCAAACTTTGCATATTTTGTCTCTATTGGCATGGAATCATGGTTATAAATCTTAAAAATAGTTTTTTTCATTAAAAATTAAGTATTTCCTGCATTTTTTAAGAACCGGTTCATTGAGATTTGATATTAGGTTGACCGGTCCGGTCACCGGTTTCGGTTTTGAATACTGTGTTTAAGAGTGCTCTCGCAGATTGAATCCGTCTGAGAATATTTTCCCAAGAGTGTGCTTGAAGGAAAAAAAACAAATTACTTCCTTTTGTTTGAAGTACCCCCATAATTGTGGTTTTGCGGTGGTCCTTGCCTCTGCTGAGAGTGCTCCTTGAAGTGCGCTGCTGCAACACTCCACTAAATTTGAATCAAACTCAAGTATAACCTTTTACAATCCTGACATTTAAAAAACACTTGTGATATGATTCTTATTTTTGTTAGATGCTCCTCAAAGCATGATTCCATGGTGCTCCCCCATCAAACATGAGTGGAACCCTCAATGGTCCCACCAATTAAAAAACTCACCGAAAGCATTCCCATGCTTTGAAGAAATGCTCTTATGAAATTTGACTTCTCGAGCCTTTTTTTTCACTTTGTATTGCATGTGGAGCAAAGCAAAGGCCTATAGTTCCCACAACTCCTGTCTAGTGTTTATGAATGGATAAAAACCTTATTTCATGAGTTGTACTCTCATTCTATCACTCATTTAACTCATTGTTGCAAAGTTTTGAGTGGCCTTCTTGCTAATTGTTGAAGAGTTAATTTGTGAGAGCTTGGAGGTGAGATTGAATGCTACCGTAGTCACTTTTAATTGTTGAAGTAAAGTTTAATTGTTGAAGTAAAGTTGAAGAGTGGAGGCTTGAAGCTTGTTCTTGCTTGGTATTTTCCTCTTTGTGTTGTATGTATTTGATTTGATAATTCTCTTCTCCCAACTATTTCCCATTCCTTCTTCTCCCTCATTCTATTTCAAGTGTTTCTCAGGATTCAGGAAGCATGATGGGTATGTGTTGTATGCTTTCGATTTTTTATTATGATGGTGTTGATGGGAACTTCCAATTATGGGTAAGAATATGAGAATCTTCATGGTGAATATGGCCCATTATATGGATAGGAGGAAGAAGTAGAAGGAGATGATGTTGAAAGTGAGGTGATAATAAAAACAAAAATAGTTTAACATCCTTGTGGAAATATGTGGCGAAGCATGAGGGAGAAAAGGAGGTGGAATCACTAAATTCACATGTCCCCATTGTGAGAAAACTTACACTTGTTGAATTATTTGTGTGAAGAAGCATTTGTATGGGTTATTACCAAGTGACGAAACAAAGACGATAGGAATCACTATTTGTGCCAAAGTACCAAAAATACACTAGGGAAAAGTTGGAAGCACAAAATAAAAATAAAATGTTCAACTTGATGCCTCATATGGAATGCTAGGTGGCCAACACCCATCTCCCATGCTAGTAGATCCATGCACATGTATATAGGGTGTAGAACAATAACATATTTCCTTTACTAGAATGGTTGAAACGACATTGATGTAAAAACATGTTATCGTATACACATCTTGTCATTGGGCACACTTTTTTCATATTTCACTAGGCTAGTTTCAAGTGGGCTTGCATAGACTTTGAGTTGAGATTTTTCCCTAGTCTGTATGCAGAGGATTTGCCTGTTGTGTTATCTTCATGAAGTTAAGATAGAGGGACACTTCATATTCTGCTACCTCATTTAATATTCTGCTATCTATGGTTTTAGACACCCAGAGCAAAGATGTACATGTAGTAGGCCCTCTAGCTTTGTGCCCACTTTTTTCCAACCTCTTCCTAGACTAGATTTTGCTTAGTAGATTACTTAATTCTTTATAGTGCTCCCATCAACTAGGGGCACCAAGAGACAAACTGAGAGCAATGTTGCCTTTAACTCTAGATTACTGCAGAATCGTTGAGCTATACCCCTTCGTTGGACTAGATCCCATCCCAACAAGTAGACGAGATCAGCTAGGCATCAACAATGAGTTACTTCATTCTTTATAGTGCTCCCATCAGCTAGGGGCACCAAGAGACAGACTGATAGCAATGTTTCCTTTGATTCTGGATTACTGTAGAATCGATGAGCCATACCCCTTTGCTGGACTAGATCCCATCCCAACTAGTAGATGAGATCACCTAGGCATCAACGATGAGTTACCTTTTCTAGTCAGCAACACAATGGGCTGTCGAAATCTTCTCCTAGCTCTTCCTTGTGACATCATTTTATCCCAATTTTTCTTCATTTGGCCTCTAATGTTAGGAGAGAAATCTAGAGGACCATGATCTAGTTCCTAGATCCTTTCCCTTTGTACATCTCCCTCTTGCTGTGATCACTTCTACTCGACGTTGTAGATTTGCTATACTTTAGCATTGATTTTAGGCTTCAATTTACTTTTTTTCTCTTTATACAGGAGATATTTTGGTGCTTTTGGTTTGTATTGACATCATTGTATTCAATAGTCTTGTTGACATGCTTTATCTAGGGATGTGGCATACCATTCAGTATTCATCATTCACACAATTTGCATGATAAGGTTACGACTGTCAACAATAACCCCTAATTGATATAGGAGACTTGGTATATTAAATCCAAATTGATGGTACTTGACCAGGGGAAAACCTAAATCCAAAATGCTTTGGGACAATTTAGAAGTGATTGAACTAACTATGGGTCATCTATTGTATATAATTATTTCATGAATGTTAAAGGCAAATTGTTGATACATGTTCTTGGTGTGTTTGCTATTGGTGCGGTCTTCCTTAAAGCCCATGTCTACTAAGATAATTACAAGATAGGTTCTAATATTATAGAGCCCTTACCTAAAACCATTCAAGAAATTGGGTTCTGAAACGTAATTCAATTCTCAGAGAGTTGCAAGGTGGCATGGTGATTCTAGACCTCCAAAAGTTGGAAATTAGAAGTTGCTTCAACCTTGCATCATGGACTATTAGGTTTGATGTTGGAAATAATACTAGGTGGAGGAGAATCTTTTTCGCTTTGATTCATTGTCATGACTTGGTTCTTACCTAATGGTTACATGTGCTTTGGATGGTGAGTATGAGATGCTTTGGTTGTGCTATGGTTTTGCTACGTGCTAGTCTCCTTTGACAAAATGAATATGCCTTTGTTTATACTCATGGATGATGATGCTACACTTGATGGTGAGAGTGCTTTAGTGTTAGAGATGTTTATTACGATCCTATTATGACACTTAACACAACAAATATGGATTTTCATAGGGTGCTCTCCTTTATTGCGTATATTTTCATGATGTGCTACATATGACTTCATAGCAATTAGCCTATTTGTCTTGTTATGCCATGAACATTCACTCCTAATGGAGTGCACCTATTTTGATGTAATCCTAGCCCTTGCAACATTTAGTTGACTTGTGTTGATCTAGTTGGAGGCTTGTGATGTGGGCACTCTTGCTTATGTGGCTTGGTGTATCACTTGAAGTGGTTTATGACGATGCAAACTAGGGTCTCATGTGGAGTACTCACTTTCTTGCTACATGAATTTCATGCCTAATACTCTGAGTTTAATGTTTTGAGGATGACTTGACATGATTCATCTTGATAGAGGTCTACTACTTGGGCACCCTTTTCTCTTTGATTATTTTTGGGTGCTTGGATAGACTTGTACAAATTACAACTTTTGAGGAGCCTTTTGCGTTGCACATTGTGAAAACACATTTGGAGTTATGACATTGCCTTGGGTGTTGTGACAATGCATTGGGAGTTGTGACACTACCTTGGGTGTTGTGACAATACATTAATAATTGTATCATTGTAACATTGCATTGGGTGCTATGCTTTTGCATTGAGAATTGTGTTATCACATTGGGAACATGTGCCATAGGTGTTGGAGAGAGTGGCTAACATGTAGACGTCCACCTTGGAGGAGCTTGTTGATGGAGCACTTACCTTGGCACATATTTATGACATATATCATTACTTATTGCTCGAGAGGGGTTGCCCGCATTTCCAAGGTGTTTGTTGGCATCTTACACATTGATTGAGGAGTTAGTTGGTGGTTTGATCCCTCATAGTAGGGGATCTAACTACTTGCACATGGTTTGATTCTTGTTACACCTTGGAGATCACCAACTATTGCATGTTATTGTAGAAGGGATGTGCCACCTAATTAGTTCACATGAACCATGTTGGATGTTGAACATATTTTCAGGGCGGCTTAGCTTTAGGAGCAATTATCTTTTGATAGAGTGTCTATATTCTTGCCAGATCAATGCCATTAGATGCAAAATGGCCGTTGAATTTCCAAAATGTGGTCATAATAGAAATTTCAACAAAAACTAACATAGTTATGGTGTTTTCAAAATTTGTTGTTGGAAAATTCTCACCGCATTTTCACCACTTGTTTGAGGAGTGCCCCACCTTTATTGCTTGAGTGCTTTGGCTATTTTGGGAGATCATTATCAATGTATGCCCATGATATGGAAAGCCTTAGTTCTAGAGGCCACATGGCACATATCTTTATGCTCTATTGATGGGAAATTTCACTTGGAGACCTTACACTTATTATTTTGGGAGGTTGTTGCTAAGGAATTCCATTATTTTACAATTATTTGACTTTTCTTGTGGAGTTAGTTCTTCGTGAGCTTCACTATATTGTTTTCATTGGACATTTTATTGTAACCTCATGAATGTGGATCTCAACAACTCATTGCTACTTTTAGTAAGGAGGTTGTTGGAGGCCTATTTTATTGTTATTCCTTGGAGCAATTAGCGGATCCAAGAAAACAATTCATATTTTATTGTAGATGAAGATGGAGTTCAAACCTATATAAGGTTCTTCTCTCTTCAATATTTTAATGGTTAGATTTGTGGAGAAATCCATTGGAGCCTAATTGATATCTATTGGAGACTTTGGAGGATCAATTATATTATCTTGTGGGTAAGGAATCTTTTAGATCTCTACTGTTTTTTTCTCGTTGTTGAAAGATATTGACATATGTTTATGGAGTAAAATTATGGTAGGATCTGTCCAAGCTCTATTGTGCTATCCTTGGAATGTTGTTTATGTTGCATTATTTCTCAAGGCTTGTTTAAATGTTTTTACATTTCATTTTGGGAAAACATAATCTCCACAAGTGTTGGATCTTATCTGTGCCAATAGCGTCCTTAGCTTTAGTTTTGCAATTTGGGACAACAAGGGGAGAGGGAAAATAACTTCATATCTTAGCCATATTGTCCTCTTTCCATCATTAGGTTAGCTTCCCATATCAACCTTGATTTGAACCCATTACTCAATGGTAAGACACTGGTACTTCCATCTAGTTTATTTTCCTAATCATTCAAAACTGTTTTGCTGGAATGTACTCTTCACATCACCTTTGAAATTATTGCATAAAATCCCAACAATCCTATTCTAGGAAATCTCCCTTTGTGTTGGAGGAGAATCGACCTACAATGTAGAAGAGGGTTGGTGAGGTAACATTGGCCTCCCTCTTAGTTACACCAAAGCCTTATTTGAGCTTTAAAACTTTATCTTCAAGAAGTGAGGGTTTGTGTGATAACAAGCCCAACTAGCTCTTAGGTGTGGGGTCAAGAAAAACTAGACATGGATCCAGGTTTAGAATGGGGATGTTAGTGATTACTACGTTAGACAAGCTAGTTAGTGATGAGGTTGAGTGTGATGAAATACAAAGCAAGTTGAGTTTGTAGATTAGTGGCCATGGAGCCTTTGGTTCTATTCATGCAGTTAAAGATTGAGATATGATCAATCATATAGGGTTGGTTGAGTGCGCACACACCTAATCTGGTAACAGTCTCAAATTAACTAATTAACTGAAACACACTGATGTGCATAGCCGAAAACAAATTTTGTAGAGCGAAACTTATAAAACCAGCAATCAAATCATGCACAATAACATATTACATACAAGTTCTACTTAATCAATAGTTCTTCATTAAATTCTTCTTAGAACTTACTGAGGCTCCCTTATTAGGATAATGGCCCTCGAGCAACTTATATATACAACAATTACCTTGGATTTGATCTAGCGGATCAAGTCCTAGATCTGTCTTCAATCTGGCTGATTTGGATCTCCTTTGTTGCTGTGTGCTGTTTCTTCAGGCTCACACATTGAGTATTTTACTCACAACTGTTAAAATTGGCAACTAGGGCCAAACTCCATGTGGGTCATTTAATTTATGGCAGCTGATATTTTTCTTGGATTCCTCTTGTCGAGAGGTGGAGGATTGATCTAACAATCATTCAATTCCGACAAGTTTTTATGGAGATATGAATTTATTTGTATCTACTTGACAAATTGTCAAGGTTGGCCAGCAGCTAAATGTGTGGCACACATGCTCAATATTTCATATAAATACAGGTGAGGTTGAGGCATTATTCACTCATCTCATCTCTCACATTCTTCTCTTCTTTGTTGATTGGGTTTACACACAAGGAGCAACACACAGGTGGGAAGAAGGAAGGACGAAGTTGGAGGACGCAGAAGGACGCAGATCTGTTTGACTGTGTTGACTTTGACCAGGGCTGCAGCAAGACGTATTGACTACGTTGACCCAACATTGACCTTTCTTGAGTGTGGTTTTGGTGTGGCTGTCTCTCCTAGGCATGCCGCAGATTTTGGCACACAAACCGAGGCATTTTGACCTTTGGTTTGACCAGCGTTGACTGCCCTAGTTTGTGGCAGCAGGTTGACTTCAGATTGACTATGTTTGACTGGGTTTTTCAGACTGTTTATGGGATGCCTCTTCTTGCTGTTGGAGGACTAGTTGACTGGGATATTGACCAAGCATACTGGAGGTCATTTCTATCTTGTTTGACCAGCTTTGACTTTGCTGGTTAGGGTTTGCTGCTGCTGTCCTAAAATTACAGATTTATGTATTTTTACTATTTCTCTTTCTGCTGAACTATTGAAGATTATAGAAGAATTGATCAAAGGGTTTCCCCACATTGGGGTTTGTCCCTGGCTAGCCGCCACATCTGGTGTCTCTTGTCTCAGCTTGTTTTTTGTCGATTTATTAATGTTCTAACTGCATTTTACCATATGTTAATGTGATTGCTAAACAATGGCTAATAAGAAGAAATTGAAGTAAATTGCCTAAGCATGGAACATACCATAAATTAACATGGTATTAGAGCTGAGGTGAAGACAAAGCCCAAGTAAGAGCAAGTGCAAGAAGGCTGTTGAAGCAATCTTAAAGACTTCATGGGGTCCTCATCACATTTCCCCGCTGAAGATAAGCTCCCTGAGAAGTCTGACTATCACGGATGGAAGATGTCTCTTGATTTGACATTGGAAGAGCAGGAAGTGTTGGACCATGTGAGAGGTAGAATCATTGAGTCTCCATCAGATGCATCTGTTGTTGATAGGAACAAGTGGACCAGGGGTGAAATCAAAGTAAAGAAGATCATCTGGGACTCTATTGACAAGCGCTTGGTGGCCTATGTTTCCGAGCTGACCACCTCCAAGGAAATCTACGATAGACTAGTAAGCTTATTTAAAGTTAGTGATGCAAATCAAGTTTTGTTCCTTAAGAATAAGTTGAAGGAAATTAAGAAGGGCAAAGATGAGAGTATACAAGCCTATTTTTTAAGGATCACCAAGATCAAGAATGATCTTCTATCAATTGGGGAAGTCATTCCTGACATGGAACTGACCATCACAACTCTTGGAGGGCTCCCATCCGAATGGTATGTATTTAGAACCTCTCTTCTCAACAATAATGTAATTCCAGGATTTGAGGAATTGATGGCGAGATGCATTCAAGAAGAGACAAGGATGGGAGAGCAGGAAATGTCTGCATTTAGAGGCAATCCCGCTGCTTTCTCCTCCCATGCTAAAAGGAGAAATAATTTCGGGGCAAAATCTAAGGGAAAGGCTGGATCTAAAGGTGGAAGGAAAGGAAGATGTTTCATTTGCAACAAAATTGGCTACTATGCGAGGGAGTGTCCTGATAGAAAGGACGCATCTCATGACGATGATCACAATCACTCCAAGGGCAATTCCAATGATAATCAAAGGAAAGGTAGGTTCAATGGCAAAGGAAAGAGGAATGCCGAAAATCAAGGAAGTGGTCAACCCTCCAAAAAGGAAAGAAACTTCGGGTATGAATCTCACATTGTCAACAATAAGCAAGATGAATATTATCTGATATCGGCCCACTCTACTTCTTCTCCTCCGGACTTGTTGGGTAATTGGCTTATTGATAGTGGTGCCTCAGGGCACTTCACTGGTTATAAAGAAGCTCTCTCTAATCTAATAGAGAAGGAGACCAACCTGGAAATTATTCTTGGAGACAACTCCAAATATCCCTGAAAGGCGTAGTGAATGTTTCAATTGAATCAGGGTAACACAATTCACTCTCAAGAAGTCCTATATGTACCTGATCTCAATAAGAACTTGGTGTCCATTTCGGCAATGGAAGACAAAGGCTACAAGGTGGCCTTCATCGATGGCAACGTACGTGTATGGAAAAATAATTTTAAAGATGCTTTCACTCTTGGGTTTCGAGTTGACTCTTTATATCAAGTCGGAGGAAGTCCGCTGGGTGTCATGTCTTGTGACACATATCTTCAGTTTTAACTATGGCACTGGAGGTTTGCTCACCTTCATTATAAAGCTATACTCGATGTGAGACAAATGGTGACAGGGATGCTTGAGTTTAAAGTAGAGCAAGAAGGTGTATGTTTGGGATGTGCCGAAGGAAAGCTCAAAAGGGGACCATTCCCCTCAAGCCATAGCAAGAGCTCCGATATATTGCAGTTGGTTCACTTTGACATATCTGGTATGATGCCTCTGAACTCCTTGGGAGGATATTTATATTACTTCACTTTTACAGATGATTATTCTCGCAAGACTTGGATATACTTCTTGAAAAAGAAGGATGAAGTTTTCTCTTGGTTCCGTCACTTCAAAGCCTTGATCGAGAATCAAACTGAGAAGAAGATTAAGATCTTAAGGATTGATAATGCGACCGAGTATGAATCCAATGAGGTCCATGACTTTTGTAAGGAAGCTGGCATTAAGAGGGAGACCACAACACCATACACTCTTGAGCAGAATAGTGTGGCGGAAAGGAAGACTCGTAGGATTATGGAAGCTATTCATTCTATGCTCCATGATCAAAGGCTTTTGAAGTTTCTATGGGTCGAAGTGGCAAATATTGCCGTATATGTTCAAAATTGATGCCCTCATCAAGCATTGGATTCCAAGACTCCCGAAGAGATGTTCACTGGTAAGAAACCTAATGTATCTCATTTTAGAATTTTTGGAAGTCTTGTTTATTTTCATGTGCCGAAAGAGAAAAGGAATAAATTGGGTGCATCTGGAAAGAAGGGAATTTTCGTGGGCGATAGCGAAAATACTAAGGGCTATAAAATCTATGTGGTTGGTCAAAGGGAAGTCGAGATTAGCCATGATGTCACCTTTGATGAAAATATGGTTCTTAGCAAAGTTGACAATCTTCCTATACTAAGGAAATCTTGAGAAGCTTACACCAGCAAACCGGAGGAAAAACAAGATGAAACAATGCTCGAAGTGGAAGAACCTATGGACCCTATTGATCCCCCTTTGCAAGAGCCTTCCTCTTCTAGGAAGAGGCCCTCATGGCTTAGGGGGACACTTGATGACGCTTAAGGACACATTGCACCTAGAGGGACTTTCCGGGAAAGCAAGAAGTCGACCAGGTATCATGGATACTTGACCATTATGAGCACAATCATTCAAAATGAACCCTCATCGTTCGCTGAAGCTGTGAAGCATCAAGTATGGAAGGATGCTATGACTGAGGAATACGAGTCCATTATGAAGAACAATGTTTGGGATGTGGTCCCCAGACCCCAGGACAAAATTGTTGTCACTTCGAAATGGCTTTACAAGATAAAGCATGGAGCTGATGGAAGTGTTGAAAAGTATAAGGCTCGTTTTGTCGCTCGTGGCTTCTCTCAAAAGGAAGGTATAGACTATGACGAGATATTTGCACCTATTGCCCGATATACCACCATCAGCTCGATCATAGCCCTTGTTGCTTCGCAAGGATGGAACCTACATCAGATGGATGTCAAGACCGCATTCTTGCATGGTTCAATCAAAGAGGAATTCTATGTAGAACAACCCGAAGGATTTGAGATTCATGATTGAGAATCTCACGTATGCAAATTGAAGAAAGCCCTCTATGGGCTGAAGCAAGCACCCCGAGCTTGGTATGAGAGAATCGATAGCTACTTGATGAAGTTGGGATTCACTAGGAGTGAAGCCAACCCTAACCTTTACTTTAAGGTTGAAGATGATAAACCTCTCATACTAGTGTTGTATGTTGATGACCTCTTTCTGACAGGTGCAGACCCATTTATTCACAAATGTAAGAGGGAGTTGGCTTCCGAATTTGAGATGGACCTAGGACTGATGCACTATTTTCTAGGACTGGAAGTCTGGCAGAAGCCATGGGAGATTTTCCTATCTCAAGAAAAATATGCGGTGAAGATATTGGAGAGTTTCGGTATGGTGGATTGCAACCCTGTGACTACCTTGATGGAGCTTGACTTCAAGAAGTCAAGCGATAGTGCTGCTGGACTTGCTTCACAAAATGCTACAGAGTATCGTCAACTCACCGGAGCATTGATTTCTTGGTGAACTCCCGTCCGGATATATGTTTTGCAATCAACACATTGAGTCAACATATGGTTGAGCCTCACCACTCACATTGGATTGGTGCCAAGACTCTGTTGAGATACCTTTGTGGCACAATCACTCATGAGTTGAGATACATTGCCGGAGATATGAGACTACATGGATATATCGATGTTGATTGGGCAGACAGTGTGGTGGACCGAAAGAGCACTTCCGGGTGCTATTTCTCTTTGGGATCTGCCTTGATATCCTAGATGAGCAGGAAGCAGAAGTTGGTGGCTTTGAGCACCGTTGAGGCAGAGTACATTGCTGCGAGTATGGCCTCTTGTGAGGCTGTCTGGTTGCGGAATGTTGAAGTTTCTAAGTCTAACAATCAGAAACCCTCCATGTACTTACTGGTTTATTCTTCCTACTTGTTCTGATTAATTAACAAGTTATTTACCATGTAAACACTGAAAATAAATACAAGTACATGCTCAACATATTATAGATCATCAATTGAAGGAACTAGAAACAAGCACACAAGTGACACCGTTGTTTTTGGACCAATGTCCCCGAAAAAACCCAATGCAGGAAAACCAGTGCAACTATCTGAGGGTTTTATTATTAAGCAGTTCTTTTCTGAGTACACTGGGTGCCAAACTGGCTAACTCGACAGAGATAAAAAAATTTGGCAGCAATACCTCTTCGAAAACAGGTATTCGGAAGGCCTACTCCATGAAATCCCTCTCCAACACAATTTGAAGCTTAGCGGCAACCCTGCTGGCCTTTGCGTCTGCCTGGAACCCTCTGTGTTAGCTTACTGAGGCTTTGCGCAACCTCTCTGGCTCTCTGCGTCACTCCTGCAGCCTCTGCGTGGATGATGCAGGCCCTTCTGGCTCTGCGCAGATTCCCTCTGGCTCTGCGTTTGCCTCTCTCTGCTTCTGTGTTGGTCTCTCGACATTGTCCCTGCCTCTCTACCTCGTACTCACTCCCCCTCGCGGCAACTGATCACTGATTCTATCTCTCTTAGCAAACCTCGCTCTAGAGAATAGAATGACTGATCACTCTGGTGTCTTCTCCAAGTGACCCTTACGCCTCCTCTTATACTTTTCTCGTTGACAAATCAATGGCCGAGATTAAGTCCCTAATCGACGGCTAAGATTAGATTTGGCTTGATCCATGTCTTTTGGACCATTCTAACATAGTTTTATATTAATTCACATTGATATTTTAATTTCCCTAAGTTTAGACTTAGGGACTCCATTAAAAATATTAATTATTTTACTATCTCCCTCACTGTTTAGAATCTGCCCAAACCATTTCTGAGCATTGGAGATCTCATTTGCCCTAACCTCTCCACCAAATTTCGTGGCTAGAGCACATCCGATGCTACCCCAAATCAACACGGAAGCTCTTCAGTGAGCTGTTTGGAATTACATTGGATACTATTGTGATCCTGTGTGACAACCAGAGTGGGATTCTTTTATTAGAGAATCCTGTATTTCATGATTGCTCCAAGCATATCGATATCAGGTACCACTTTATCCCGGATATGGTACAGCGGGGAGCAATAAGGCTCCAACATATCATTATAGATGAGTAGGTTGCTGACATTCTGACGAAGCCCTTGGGAAAGGTCAAATTATTGACTTTTTGAGAACGACTTGGAGTTGTTGAGAGACCCTCTTATGAGGGTCCTGCATGATGGATGCACTAAGCTTTGGGAGCCCCGGGGGACGTGGGGTACTTCTTGGAGCGACATGCGACCACAGGGCGACTCACCCTCCCCTAGTGGTGCGCTATGTACAGGGTGAAAGGTTCAGCCTTCCCTTGTGATACCCCATGGCGACTTAAGGACAGGATGAATGGTTCTCTTGTCGAGGCATCCTACCCATGCAATTTGGGACTCATGGGAAGTACCTCTCATCTGATCAATGAGTAGGGAAATGGGGTTAGGGACCATATTAGTACTATCGATGGACACATCGTTGTATTTAACATACTCCCTATGCTAGGATGACTTCCATTGATCTGGGATCAGTAAGAGTGGTATGACACACTCTTTGGGACTAACTTCGGGTCACTGGAGGATGGTATGATACATCCTTGATCATTTCTTCTTCTTCATAGTTCAACAGAGCAGAGCCGAGCAGTGCAGGGCAATGCATTTGATGGCAGAGATAGTATCGACGGTCAGATGGATTAGCAGATGGAGTTCTCCCTAGTTGAGAGGGAGTGTTAAAATTGGCAACTAGGGCCAAACTCCATGTGGGTCATCTTATTTATGGCAGCTGATATTTTTCTTGGATTCCTCTTGTCTAGAGGTGTAGGATTGATCTAACGATCATCCGATTCCGATAAGTATTTATGGAGATATGAATTTATTTGTATTTACTTGACAAATTGTCAAGGTCGGCCAACAACTAAATGTGTGGCACACATGCTCAACGTTTCATATAAATACAAGTGAGGTTGAGGCATTATTCACTCATATCATCTCTCACATTCTTCTCTCCTTTGTTGATTGGGTTTACACACAAGGAGCAACACACACGAGGGGGAAGAAGGAAGGATGAAGTTGGAGGACGTAGATTTGTTTGATTGCGTTGACTTTGACCACGTTTGCCCAAGACATTTTGACCAGCGTTGACCCAACGTTGACCTTTCTTGAGTGCGGTTTTGGTGTGGCTGTCTCTCTTGGGCATGCCGCAGATTTTGGCACATAAATCGAGGCATTCTGACCTCTGGTTTGACCAATGTTGATTGCCCTAGTTTTTGGCAATAGGTTGACTTCAGATTGACTATGTTTGATTGGGTTTTTCAGACTGATTATGGGCTGCCTCTTCTTGCTGTTGGAGGCCTAGTTGACTGGGATATTGACCAAGCATATTGGAGGTCATTTCTATCTTGTTTGACCAGCTTTGGCTTTGTTGGTTAGGGTTTGCTGCTGCTGTCCTAAAATTACAGATTTATCTATGTGTACTATTTCTTTCTCTGCTGAACTATTGAAGATTAGAGAAGAATTGATCAAAGGGTTTCCCCACATTGGGGTTTATCCTTGGCTAGCCGCCACATCTGGTGTCTCTTGTCTCGGCATGTTTTCTGTCGATTTATTAATGTTCTATTTGCATTTTACTATATGTTAATGTGATTGGTAAACAATGGCTAATAAGAAGAAATTGAAGTAAACTGCCTAAGCATAAAACATACCATAAATGAACAACAACAAACCTACAACATTACCCATTCAGATTTCTTGCTTACTTGAGAGAATCTCTCTCTCAATGTCTTGTTCCCATGCATGTCTTTGTGCTCTTGCTAAGCACCACAAACACTCTCGACCCAACTCACCCTTGTGGCCCAACTTGACCTTCACCTAGTAGAGCTTGAAGGAGCCTCTTACTCCTCCCGATCTGTAGTCTGTGTCCTTGCTGTTTGTGCTATTGGCCTCTTGCTCTCGGTACTTTACCCTTGCTATCTCTATGGCATGAGACCTCCTAAAGGTCTTGCCTAAGGCCTACTCAGCTTCCTCAAAACAACCTTGCTTAACCTTCATACAAACCCTTTCGGCCTTCCACATGTCCACTTAGCCCTTCATAGGTCCTCTCGGGCTTGAGGCCTATTTAGTCACAAGATGCTCCCTTGTCGACCACCACCTTCCACATGACTTTTCAATCCTTGAGTGGTTTGAGGCCTACTTGGCCTTTTCATCCACAAGATGCTCTCATGCCAACCACCTTGCATAGGCCCTTTAGGCCCTCAAGGGGTCTGAGGCCTACTTGGCCTTCTCCTCCATAAGATGCTCTCTTGTCAACCACTGTCCACAGGTCCTCTCAGCCCTCATGGGCTTTAAGGCCTACTCGGCCTTCTCCTCCACTAGATGCTCAATTATCAACCTGCGACAGGCCCTCTTGGCCCTCCACAGGTTTGAGGCATACTCGACCTTCTCCTCCACAAGATGTTCTCTTGCTAACCACCTTCCATAGACCCTCTCAGCCCTCAAGGGTCCAAGGCCTACTCGACCTTCTTCTGTCACAAGATGCTCTCTTGCCAACCACCTACCGTAGGTCCTCTCTGCCCTTAAGGGGTCTTAGGCCTACTTGGCCTTCTTTTCCACAAGAGGCTTGACCCTCAAGGGGTCTAAGGTCTACTCAACCTTCTCGTCCACAAGATGCTTTCTTTGCAATTGCCCTCAAGGGGTCTGAGCCTGCTCTCTTGCCAACTACCTTCTATAGGCCCTCTCGACCCTCAAGGTGTCTAAGCTCTGCTTGACTTTCTCCTCCACAAGATGCTCTCTTGCCAACCACCTTCCATGGGCCCTCTTGGACCTCAAGGGGTGAGGCCTACTTGACCTTATCCTCCACAAGATGCTATCTTGTCAAACAAAGCCCTTCTTGGACCTCTTTGCCAACAATGTGCCCTCTTGGCTGTCTTTGTTGTCAACAGGCCCTCTTGGCCCTCTTTGCCAACAATGTGCCCTCTTGGCCCTCTTTGTTGTCAACATGCCCTCTTGGCCGTCTTTACTGTCAACATGCCGTCTCGGCCAACCACAAGCTGTCTCGGCTAACCATAGTCCCTCTTGGCCCTCTTTGTTATCAACAAGTCCTCTCGATTCTCTTTGCTGTCTATAGGCACTCTCAACCCTATTTGCCAACAATAGGCCCTCTCGGCCCTCTTTGCTGTCAATAGGCCTCTTTGCCAACAAGAGGCCCTCTTGGCTCTCTTTGCTGTCAACAACCCTCTCGATCCTCTTTTGTCGTCAATAGTTCCTCTCGGCCCTCTTTGCTATCAATAGGCACTCTTGACCCTCTTTGCGGTCTTGTTGGCCCTCTTTGCTGTCAACAAGCCCTCTCGACCCTCTTTGTTGTTATAGGTCTTCTTGGCTCTCTCGTCCCTCTTTGCTATCAACAATCCCTCTCAGCCCTCTCGGCCCTCCACAGACCCTCTTGGCCTTCTTGGCCCTCCACAGGATGCTCTCTTGCCAGCCACGAGAATGAATCACTCACCCTTGTACTTGTACTTTTCCAAAGGGTGCAATACCATGGGTCTGAACTCTATGGGTACAAAGCCCCATCACTTAGCCCACTTGCCCCACACGTGAGAATACTCTCAATGCTACCCAAAACATCAACATCCAATCCCCACGGATAGTCTATTTCAGGAATTCCTTCAGTGTTGAAGATAACCCCCACACCCCACACCACCACCCCTCCTTCATTGCAGCTTTAACTAGTGCCATTTTGACAGATTTTATTTAGCACATGGTCCTTCCATAGTTCACTTGACTTCACCTCTTTTTACTTTTATGCCAACTGTACAGAGGAAATTGTCTAGAAGGAAATGGATGGGAAGAAAATGGACTGAAAGAGATGTGAGCAGACGAGAGAATGCAGCGATGAAAGGTAGGGTAGAGATTTGAAATGAAAAGCAAAAATGAGAAATGATTCTATGTTTTTTGCAAATGGTCCTTTCACAGTTCGCTTCACTTTACCCCTTTTTACCCTTGTGGTAACCATACACAGCAAATTTTCTAGAAGGAAATGCATGGGAAGAAAACAGACTGAAAGAGATGAGAGCAGACAAGAGAATCTGGTGATGGAAAGTAGGGTAGAGGTTGGAAATGAAAAGCAAAGATGTGAATTGCTTCTTTGTTTTTTCGTATACATTGTTTTTTGTAGTGTTTTTAATAAGTTGGGAGAGAAAAAGCTGTATATGGGGGTGTAGATGTTGAAGGAAAAGCCAATGATTGTGTGAGTGTGGCTATGATACCACTTGTAGGAGATTATGAGGGTCACTGCTATGAATTAAAATTTAATATTTCATATGTTTACCCTTAAAGGAATTTAGTAATAATAAACATTTAATATGAGACAAAATGTAATGACAAGAGTACAAAGAGAAGGCATGGTGCATCTTCACAACAGTTGCAACTAATTCTATAACTAGATAATAAATAGTACATAAATAAATTTTTTAGGTTAATGTTATAAAGTTATAGTAGGGATCATGGCAGATGATCTGAATGTCAAGCTGGCATGTGGAGTGCAGTTAGGAGTAGACGAAACCTGTGACTGTGATTGAAAGGGGCAAGTCTCAAGGCAAGGGGCTGCTATAGTCGATAATGGCAGCAAGATAGAAGAAAGGTTCATAACTGGAAATGTCATTCGTGGCTGTAGTGTAGTTATTTTTGAACTTATGCCATCCTTCGTTTCATTAAATAATGATATCGGATTCAATTGGTTGTGCAATCTTTTCTTTTGGAGATAGTGAAAGCACCCTTTAGATAGGGACTGGATAGGGATGTCAATCACTGATTTTCTAACTAATCATATATTTGTAAGCATTTCATTGAGATAATAAGGATTGCGTAGTCTCCAACAGGTGATTGATTACCTGGAGCTTCCTCTAGGATGTGCAAATGGATGTTAGGTATCTCTGAAGTGAGGTTCTGTAGCACTCTTAGTTTGTAGAATCCTATCTCCAGCTACATCTCCCATTTTAAAATGATGTGATAATGAGATCCGTCTAAAGTGGGGTATCAAATGAAGGTTTCTCAACAATATATGAATTTGATTAAAGAGTATATGCTATACGGATCATGGGACAATCCTTATTTGCATTACCTGCAGCCAGGTTCCTTTGGCACACAACATTTAGTACTATACATTCCATCGATACACCTTTTTGTCCCGTGTGAAGGTATTAGGCCAATGGTTACAAGTTACAATGGGTACACATATGTCAGTTCTCAGGACAGCAGTTTCAAAGAAGAATGTATACCAAGTCCTATACAATGAATAATCATAGTAACATCTTTTACATGAACAGTTGGTGATTTCATGAGGGCTAGACAAAAGTCTACAGTTTGGATCTCCATATGAAATCATAATGGACTTTGGTGGTGCAATTCAATCACATTGTTTTGGCTACATTTAATTTTCTGAAGCACAAACACTTTTCATGTTGTGGTGAATTTCTTATTTTCACTTTTTCATTAATGTTTTGGATTTATTTCCAAACTATCATTTTTATCATGAATTTGTCAATTTTTTTCTTTTTCTTTTCCATTGATCAAATTTTGGTCTATTTCAATTGGTTTGTTGCAGATTGGACTTGAGAGCATTTTGATTTTTGCTTCAACACATATACAATTTTCTCAAAGACAATGGTCTTGTGAGATTTTATCATTCTGTAAATCATGAGAACTTTCTGGGGCTTATATGACGTGAAGATTTTGGCAAATTTTTTCTTTCTTTCTTTTCTGGATGTAACTGCAATTTATAATAGAACTTTTTCGCATGCCGAAAAGCATACTTGGCACCTTTTGCAGGTTGTTTATAAGCTTACATTAAGTCTTCTTCAGATTGGACAAATCGTTTATCAGTCTTTTCCCTTTCCTACAAGTCATGTCTTATACATTTTACATATTTTGGAAGATTTCTTATATTTGGTCTTTCTTTGGACATAATAATTTGCTTATGTACGTGAATGAAGGTGGTGGCTATTTTTGTTTTTGCTTCAGGCCATATTTATGGTTTTTTTCACAGATTGTTTGTGATCAGAACTAGTTGCTAACACAAAAGAAATGTGTTCATTAGAAGTATTCTATCACTTTATTATTCTTTTCAACATAATGTTAAAGAGGAATTGCGACATCTAAAATCAAAGAATAAGAAAGCACTTGTGGCTATAACTTATAACTTGACTGAGTAGTGTTAGGTATTGATTATTTGACCCTTGACATTAACGAGGTCTGTGTTATAACTTATCTTTACTGCAGACATGCTTGAATTCTTCTATAATTTTTGTGTCCATGTGGTAGAGAGTATTTATGTTTTACAATTTTGATATATTTTAATTCTATATAGATATCTTTTCAATTTGTTGGTAAAAAGATTTATTTGCAGACTTGAAATTTTTTCTTTTGTCCTTCTTTCAATTCACTCTGCTGCTGTCTTTGCAAATCCTTTACTATTCTAGTGTTTTCACACTGATCATTGTTTACAAATGAAAGCTTATGAAAGTGCCTGGAAATTTATGCTTGATTTAAGAACCATAACAGAGTACATTTATGAAAATTACCTGTTTAATACTACAGATCATTGATGTGGGAGGTAAAGAATTTAGATTCACATGGGCGCCAGAGCAAGGTGAGTTGTGTGATATATATGAAGAACAACAAAGTGGTGAGGATGGCAATGGTGTACTTGTTGAATCTGGTTCAGTTTGGCGCAAATTAAATGTGCAACGCACCCTTAGTGAATCTGAGAGAGGCCATTTGAAAATGCGCTCAGAAGCAGCAGCACGTCAGCAGAAATCGCGGAAGTAAGATTCTCACTTCTGGAGTAGTTATTGGATTTATGCAATATTTGTTAATTGCGTATTGAATAGAGCAGTAAGCAAGATTGCTAAATTTTGAAATACAGCTGCTCTATTTCTCCATGTTTTTTGCATTTCTCTATATAGATAAAAGTAAAAATGATCACTTTTGGTCACGTCAACTGCTCTAATGAAATCATCCTAATTGTGGATAACTTTTAATGATCTATTGCTGCTGTAATTGTTGTGTTAATCGGTTAGTGCACTTGGTGAATTTAATTGTTTGGATAGAGGGAAACAAATGTTGCACTCTTACCTTTTTGATGGATAGCAGGGCAATTATATTAGATCACGGAAATCCTGTGGTAAAAAATCAGACAAAGCCAGTGGCAACTGCATCAAATGATGGTAAGTAATAAATTCATCCTTTTTTACTTGCTTTTTGGCATTGCTTTTCTGATTGTGATTAAATGGATTTACAAAATTTCGTGTTCAAGATCAAGTTTGCTGTTGCACCTCTTCTTGTTAAAGTAGAGCAACTTGGGACTTTGCTGACTCTTTAAACTTGGTTGAAAGGTAGACCTTTGTGCTAAAGTTGGGGTTATTGTTTCTTCTTGAGTTTGAACATTGCATTATAGCATTGTATTGACTTCTGAGTTGTTTTGCTCTTTTAAAGCTTTCTTGGCTTATTACAACAGTGTGTCAAGTGAGATGTGAGGCATGAAACTTTGCTGCCTGATGTGGGAGATGTTGAGGGAATTTGGTCACACTTACATAGGGTGTCTTTATGTCATATTACTTTCTCTGCCTTTGTAATTTCAAAGGCAATCTATTATTAAAAATAAAGTGTGTACCCTAAGTCTTATTTTCAACAGATAACTTCTTATGGCTGCATTTAAACATGATATAGGATTTCAAATTGCTGTAATCCCTCATCTTTTTGATTCATAACAAGGAAAGCAAAAATTTAAAACATGCCAACCTCTTCTGGAGCTTTTGCAAGGGTGGAAGGGTCCAAGCATATATTTTTGACTAACCTCAAGCATCCGGCAAAACGCTGTAAACAAACTTGTGGATGAACTGGAGATTACACATGGTTAGACAGTCATTGCGACATCTATCAGGAATAGCAGTTGCTTTCAGTTTTTAGAATATTCAGTGGCTGTTCACTGGAAATGATATTGAGGACCAGTGTTGCAAATAACTGCATCCAAGGCAGGGAAATATGTTTGAAGTATGAGAAGCTTGGATTTGTATATTTTGCTGCTTGCGAAATGGTTTTTTATGATTCAGCACATTTCCATTGTTATAAATCAATTGAGTATCGTTGTGGTGTATGCCTAACAACCTTCAACCTGTGCACACACATATACGAGGACATATAACTGTGTTCATCTGTGTACATTATCCATTGATCTATGGGCATGTCAATTTATATACAGTGTACACATACATACAGAGAAATGTTTATATATATATATATTTCCAAATGAAAGTAGTCATGAGTCTTTTCATTCATTAAAGTAAAAAAGGTTACATTTTGTAGCCAACGTTGACCAACCCAAGGAAGATTGCATTATATACTTGATATAAGGGCTCAAAAGATAACACAATGAGCAGTCAGGGTGACCAAACTCCTATAGAGCCTATAGGTATGCTGGATACAACAGTATGCATAAACTCAAAAAAGCATAAAGTATAATAGCATCTTACATGTGCATGTGAACGAACAGACACACAATTGGGAGCCATGACATCTAATTGCCATGATAATGTAGAGAGGGTGCACATAGATTGGGTAAGGGTGTGTTTGATGGAGAGGTGGAATTGGATGAGGAAGGGTTGGTGCATATGATGGTTTGACTCAAAAAAGCATAAAGTATAATAGCATCTTACATGTGCATGTGAATGAACAGACACACAATTTGGAGCCATGGCATCTAATTGCCATGATAATGTAGAGAGGATGCACATAAATTGGGTTAGGGTGTGTTTGATGAAGACGTGGAATTGGATGAGGAAAGGTGGGTGCATATGATGGTTTGTGGTTAGGAGGTGGCTGATTTGGGTTAAATGTGGAGTGAAATAGGGCATATATCTGTTTATTTATATATACATGGAGGGATGGGGAGGACATGCAATTGTAATTTCTGTTACAGTTTACAGAAGTGCATGCATATGCAGAATGTATGTGTATATGCATATCACTTTGCATCTGTATGTGTCTATATATCCAATACATATCCATGTGCACACTTATGCATGCATGGTATTAACAGACATTATTATATATAATACACAATTATATACATTTAATGTATATATGTGTGGGACGGTATGCATGTATATATGCCAATGATATTCTACATATGTATTAAAATAATAGTTAAACCATTCGTCTTCCCTTGCTCCTATCATACCTGCATATCTTGTCATATCATGTGCATGATAGATATGCAGACATAGATGAAGATTCCATTTGTTGGCTTGATCATGTTAGATTTTTACCATGTTTAGCTCTGACAGTCTTCTCCACAGTACTGGGATGCACTCAGTCAGCAGTACAGCAGCACAGCAGCAGATCTGTACAGCAGTAGGGGTGCACTTATTGCAGGTCCATCTGGCAGCAGTAATACAGCAGTTTGTCTTTGTTCGTGTGGGCAGTAGAGTGTGAGGGAGGTGCAGTTTATGTAAGAGAGTAGAGGGTGCATGCATGTTTTTGCTATGGATGCAACTATCTTAGTATATTCCAATTTTGCCACCTGTTATTACCCAAAGCCTCACTTCTTGTGATAAGCCCTAAAGAACAACTGAGACCTTGCAGGAACTAGGAGGGACTACCCACTAACACCACAGTAAATCCATTTCTCACTTTACGCCAGCTGTTCTCTGGCAGAAAGCGGGTATCCCTAGAATAGGATTGCTAAGGCTATGTAATGAAATTATGAAAGTCCAAGGTGAAATGAGGAGTTGACTTCAGCAACACAGAAATTTCAATATAGAATTTATGAATAGGGTGATACGTGGAACAAGACTAGTGTCAATCCATTGGGCAAGTGGAGTCAAAGGATAAAGCCAGGAGGGCTGTTTTCTTAAGTGATCAGTAAGCATGTAGCTTGAGTGATGAACCTACAGTAGTCCTATCTTCCTGTCCAAACATTCATACGTGTGTATTTACCATTAGACAATGTGAATGGCAGCCCACTCCTCATTAGGAGGAAAGATACATGTTGACATTTCCAGCAATAAACACAAAGGTTTTAGAAGGGGAATAAATCACAATTGAAATTCTTCTAAAAGGGAACAAAATTATGTGGATTATAGCCCTTCACAGCACATTTGATGCAAGAAACTTCAGCATTATTCTTCAACAATATTGAACTCAAAATGTGTCCCTCAACAAGAAAACATTTAACTGCCTTCAAGATATTCAGCTAAGCTTTAAGGGGTAATCTCCCCAAATCCAGCCTTATATAACAATGGAGAGAGCATATCCTCGTATAGATTTAAGTGCAATCTCCTCTACGATAAAATATCGTATTGGGCTTCTAAGTCCACAAATCTCTTTGAGGAAAATCAATAAAATGTTTCCAGATCCATGCTTTTCTTAAAGGAAAATAGTAGAATAAAATTTAAAGCGGGTCTCTCCAAAGGAAAACACCCTCATAATGAATAAAGTAGTGTAACAGTGATGAGGGGAATGCCACATGTCATCTCTATGTGCAAAACGCCTCCTTGATTGATGCCCTTTTGACCGAGCAAATGAAGTCTTTATGCTTCCTCTTCCTATATGGGGCAGAAGAAACACCTTCAATAACCATCCTTTGATAAAGTAATATATTTTCCAAGTCAAATGGAAGGCGGGGATCTCCAAAAAGGGTGAAAAATTTGCCAAGTGTGCTTTTAATAATGAGGGCACTTTCCAAGAAGTCCACTTTGACCAATAAATAATACAAAATACTCAAGGAAGAGGTGTGTCCTTTAGATGTGCGCAGTGGGACCACATCAACCAAGCAAGATAATATAAAATAGTACATCGAGGGGTGTGCCCTTGAGAAATGTGCTATAGTCATTATTCATCTTGGATATAGGACCACCAAACCATTAAAATAGTCCTCCAAATAGATGATTGCCTTGGAGAAATGTGCCCAAAGGTAGTGATGCTATCAAAGAATGTGCCAAGAAACCAACTAGAGTGGAGTTTGCCCCTAGATGAAGTGGTCAACAACCTTGAGAAACCAACCTCATTCTAAAAATAGCCCTAAATAGTTAGGGTGTTTTATCCAATACAATAACTAACTTGCCCCTCAAGAAATATCATAGAAATATGTGCAAGGTCAGCTAAGGTTCTTATAACAACCTCCAAGATAAGGAATCATACTATAAGATAATTTTATTAATGTCCAACAAATGATCACAAAAGTAGGTCAATGGGACTGAAAAGGAGTACAATCAATATGAATATGATGTGGGAGTGCAAACACAACTCATAGAAAATACTGAAAATAACATAAAGAAAGAAAGAAAGAAGCGATAGTCTCGTCGTGACATGCATATCAAAAGACCATGGCATAATACAAAATAATCAGTAGCTCATCAAGAAAGAATGAATGAGATAAGGAAGATAGGAAGATTTGGAGATGGAGCGTGAGATAGGAAGAAAGGAAGATTTGGAGATGGAGCTAAAGATGTCAAGGGCTCTTGAATATGATGACCGATGGCGAGGGACGGGAACTAGGAATTGGTTCATTGTCGAAGTCTCTTGGAACTGACAATGGGCCTAGCTGTATGATCTTAACATAGGAGTGAGGGATACTCTGTTGATTTGGGGTAGCATCGGATGTGCTCTAGTCACGAAAATTGGTGGAGAGGCTAAAGCACATGAGATCTCCAATACCTAGAAAGGGTTTGGGCAGATTCTAAACAGTTTGGGAGATATTAAAATAATTAATATTTTTAATGGAGTCTCCCTAAGTATAAACTTAGGGAAATTAAAATATTAATGTGAATTAATATAAAACTGTGTTAGAAAGGTCCAAAAGTCATGGATCAAGCCAGATCTAATCTTAGCCGTTGATTAGGGACTTAATCTTGCCCGTTGATTTGTCAATGAGAAAAGTATAAGAGGAGGCTTGAGGGTTACTTGGAGAACACACCAAGAGATCAAGATATCGACTTTCTGGGGCTGGGTTTGCTGAGAAAGTTGAAAGAGTGATCAGAGTTGCAGTTGAGGGGCAATGAATATAGAAGCAGAGAGGCAGAGATAACACTGGGAGGATCAGCGCAGTAGCCGGAGAGAGGGATGCAGAAGCAACCAAGAGTTCACGCAGAGCTAGCCATGGCTCACGCAGAGGCAGCTAGGAGCTGCAGAGTGCCTCACCGGACTAGCGTGGGTGGCACAGAGGTAGCCAGGAGTTGCGCAATGCCTCAGAGGGTCAGCGCAGGTGATGCAGAGGGCCAGAGGGCTGACGCAGGCCAAGCTGGAGTGACACTGGGCTAACGTTGGGCCAGAGAGAGGCTGACGCTGGAGTTTCGTGGGGTAGATTGGAGCTGCCAGAGTGTTTATCCGGGGTTTCAGCCGGAATATCTGCTTCCAAGTAGAGAGGTACTACTGCTGAGAGTTTTCTCTATTGGGTGAGCCAGATTTGGCACTCAGATTGTATTTTGAAACTGCTTAATAAATCAAACCCTCAGATAGCTGCATCGGTTTTCCCGCATTAGGTTTTTCTGGGGTGACGCAGTATTTGCGTCATCAAGATTGAGCCAGGAAGAGGCAGTGCAGAGGTTAAGGGAGGTAAGGGCAGGCTCACGTAGAGGCCAGGAAGGGCTGACGCAATTGGCTGAGGAGCTGATTTGCCGGTGCCGGAATTGCGCCGAGCCTATGAGCTCTAACCTTCACTTTGCTGGGGTTTAGGAGGCTGTGGGTAAGTTGCATAGTGGATCTGGTGGGGTACTGTAGTCAGAACAATACCTAACAGGGCAAGACCAAGGTAGAGTGAGTTGCTGCCGAGGTGGATTTCTAGCCAAGGAATCTAGATCAGTGTTGCAGTTGCATAGACGATTGGAGAGGGGCATCTCGAAATTGGCAGAAGGGTTTCCAGGAGGGAAATCGAGGCTTAGAGGAGTCATACCAAGAACTTTCAGGAGGGAAGTAGAGGAGCAACGAAATGGCACTACACAGAGTAAGAGACTAGGACAGACTGGACGGAGCCTTAAATTTCATAGTCTGGAAGGCTAGAATCTTATCCGTACTAGACAGGAATCGTGTCAAGCACTTCGCCTTGAGGACGGTAGCTATCCTAGTTGACCCGACTGATAATGATAGGTACGAGGATGCAATTGTGAGGGCTAAGAGTATCATCCTTGACGGGGTCAAGGATCATCTAATACCACATATTGCTGAGAAGAACACGGCACATGAGATGTGGGAGGCGCTGACCAAGTTGTATCAACATACTTCCATGCAGAGGAAGATGCTACTAGAAAATCAGCTGCGATCATACTAGATGAAGAAGGGAGAACAGATCAACCCATTCCTTGTTCGATTGAAGGAGATCCGGGATTAGCTGACTTCCATAGGGGCAATGCCGGATCCAAAACTGATGGTGAGAACAACCCGAAATGTAGTCTCAGAAGACTGGGAGGTGTTTGTCCAGAGCATACTGGGCAGGGCAACCCTTCCAGATTGGGAGGAAATGTGGGCTGCTCTTTGCCAAGAAGAGATCAGAAGGTTGAGCAAGGCGGGAAGCAACGACAAGGGGATTAGAATCAAGAAGGAGGAGGACGAAGATGTTGCCCTAGCATCTGAGGGAAAGTAGGCGAAACAGAAGAAGGACCTCTCCAAGGTCAAATGCTTCCACTGTGGGAGCTGGGTCATTATGCGAACCAGTGTCCAAGGAAGAAGAGTAAGGGAGAGGCCTCCGAGACCAAGGCAACGCCAGCAAGGTCAGAGAAAGAAGTGGAGACAAATGATGATTGTGACATGAGCTCATATGCCACTTCAGAAGAAGTGGGGAGACATCAAGCTGTAGTTAGGAGGACTACAGGCGATGAGGGGCAGGATCCTCGAGGTACCTAGCATCTTAGATTAGATCTTGCTACGGGAGCCTCGAAGAGGAGTAGCAGTACTGGCGATGTCAGTAGAGACGGATGTGGATGGAGCAACAAAGGGAGCTATAGTGCAGGATTCCCAAGACAACGCGAGGCTAGCAGGCTGCAACAGTGCGAGAGGCACAAGAGTGTTGCACTAGTGCAGGATGGCACAGAGAGGTGTGCAACGGTGCGAGATGCACAGAGTTGTTGCAGCAACGCAGAGGTCAGAGAGGGAGCACTTGTTAGTGACAGAGGGAGCTTCAGCATCAGGAGTGTTTCTAGCCTGATGAAGATGTCAGAGTTGGGAGATCAGTTACTTACTTCTCAGTAACTGAGTCGCAGTGCAGTAGTTAGCAGTGGTAGTGCTATGGGTAGCACGATGCAACATGATGAGAGGGGTTGCAGTGCAGATGCAACAGTGGCAGTGGCAGGGCCATGGGCAGCAACATGGATGCAGAGG